>VHZZ01000146.1:152946-183527 GCA_009801015.1 Silene noctiflora
TCCAATACCAATTCCACGGATTTCCCAAACGAACTTTTGGATTTGAATTTGAAATTGAATTCAAACATTTTGATTTCTATAATTGAAATCATGAAAATAAAATCAATTTCGCGTTTCCAAACACTACCTAATGAAATTCCGCGTCATAGACATTCGTCCGAATATTATACCGTAATCCCGTAAATAATTATGCAAGCATACACTCCGTATTTTCCCGTGCTCGCAATTTATTATTTAGAGATTACCCATCTACGAACCAACCTTAATTACGCAAAAATAAACCGGTAATTACTCTTAAACCACCAACAATATTTACATTGGATGGATAATGAGTCATTACGATTTATAAGCGACAACGGTCTTATTTGAATTTATGGGACGAGAGTATTAAGACAGCATGCATGCATGGACCGATCAGAAAACGAGCAGTGATGCGGTAATGTGTACCCGAATAGCCGTGACGCAAAAACAGAGTACTAAAGTAGGATTGATAGATACTCCGTATATTGAAATATTGGAAAATGTACGCGGTGGCTTGAGGTTTGACATTTTGCCCAAAATACCCAATTTTTTTATCCGAGAAATTTTAAGAGGCCATAACTCGTGTTTACGATTTCAGAAAGTGATATTTTTTTTTTCAAATCGATCATCTTTCCGAGATCTACGATTTGAAAAAAAAAAATTTATCATATTTGGATCCCGTGGCTAGGAGTTATTGCGTGTCAAAGTTTTTTTAACCGAACAAACTTTGAGTGACCGACCATATATCTCTTGGTCACGAATTCCAAACTCAACAACTTTTTCTCTCAAGTCGTAGTTCTCGGAAACATTATCAAATTGAAAAAAAAAAATTATCACTTTCTAAACTCGTAAACACGAATTATGGCCTCTTAAAGTTTCCGGATCAAAAAATTGGGTATTTTGAGCAAAAAAAGCAAACGGCACCGCGTGCATTTTCCGTTTCAATATTAGTGGCTATGTTGAAAATGAAAGACACATCATAGACCACGTGTCTATCATTCTATAAAATGAATACAAAAAAACAACGTTTAATTTGTACAGTATATGGGGATTTTCTGTTGCATCTTGATCAACTTCCGTAAATAATCATAGCCTAGGTTCATTGTATTTCCAGAAAATTAGACAATTCAGTAATTAATTATGACACACATTACGTATATTCAGGTTATGATTTCAATTTATAAATTTTCTTAAATAATTTAAAAGACTTTTTTGTCGCGGAATTAATAATATCAGTTCATAATTTTTTTATATGAATAAAGTACGTGGTAATTTTTTTTTTTCTACGAAACTAATAATATCAATTTATCGGGTTTTCATATACGGATTTTAGATTTATACTAGTTTTGTTTAATTTCAATTAAAAGATTATTATTTAGTTAAAAAAGAATAAAGATTATAGCTTAATTAAAAATAATAATTTCACAGAATAGAGTCTTATTTCCTTATTTAGCCAGATTCCTTTTGGAGAATTTTTATTCTCTTAGTAGCAAGGGGATGAAAAGAATTTAAAATACGTATGACTGTATGAGACGATTATATCGAGACTGGTTAATGAGAAATTCCCCAAATATTAACGTCTTTACAAACCCTAATTTTTTAGATTAAGTTATGTTCATTATTGACTTTAGTACATCATACGATACCTCTACGTTTGGGAAATTTGAATGTATCTAGGTAATTCCCAATTCATATTTCCTGTATTTTTCCCCCTATTCTGGTACCTTTTATGATCATATTCATGGGTCATTCGGAAACAACCTTTTTGTGTTGCTAGCATAAGGATACGATTGCGTACATCCGACTTCCCTTACCCCGCAATTTGCAGGAGTTCTTGAGCATTGGGATAATATCGTTGTTGTTGTTGCCCAGTTGGAACTAAACTCACATGAATCGCCAGAAACTGTATTATTGGGGATTTGCATTCGTTGATGATCCAATTTAGATTACAATTGCTGTTTGAATGAATCGGATTATTGGAAGTACTATTAATTTATTAGGACATGGTTTATAATGTTAGTTTTAAAGTCTGTACTGATGAGTCTAAGCATGGCAACATAAATTATACTTCTTATCTCCGGAATCATCGTTTTTCGGAGTATATGTTGGTTTGAGCTGTCATTGTTGTTGTTGTTGTTGTTGTTGTTGTTGTGATCATCGGAACATCGTATACAATGGTTTGTTGCCATTTTTGTATGGCAAGATTCAACATTGTTTCAATCAAGATTATGAGTAAATAGGCTAGGGAAGCAAGAATTGTTAGAGTATGAGATCGATTTAGTTTGGTTGTCATTTGTTTATGTTTAGATGTTTTTTTTTCATGACTGGTGCTGTGGTGCATATTGGTTACCTTAAGTCCTGTTTTGTCGAAACTGATTATGAGGATATATTCTTTCTTTTCTAGACTTTAGTTTTCAGCTCTTTCTTATGCTCCTAATGTACATTAGCACATACTCCGTACTTTACATGTGCATGCTTGTACAAATTATTAATACCTTTTACCAAAAGGATAACTGATGTGAGCGGAAATCCCAGGAAACGTTCTGGCTACTGCTCGAGCACTCAGGAAACAGATAATTAACTTGCTAAAGACTTTTGAGTTGAGGGGATTTCCGCATCTTCATCCTATGCAGCAAATCTTGAACTTCGTTAGGAAACATTCTTTCAGTAATGATGGTGGGTTGAAGAAAAAGAAGAAGAAAACTCGTGCCCAGCAGATTATGGCTGCTGGCAAGTACTTTTTCGAACGCTGTTAGGACTTAGGATCAGGGAGCAGAGTCTCTACTGCGTTCGTAACATGAAATTTTTTATAATGGCTTCTAATTTTCTGAGCAGAAAATATCTACCAAATTTTGCCTTCAGCAATGGCGTTGAAATGATTATTGCTTAATGCCACTGGCTAATATCTACCAATTGACAAGAATTCGAACGTGGAAGGTTTGATCCCAGTAGCATGAATGGAGAGGTGGAGGCTGATGAAGAGGTTCTTGTTTCAAGTCATCATCAGCTGTAGATAAAGATATGAATGCAATATATATGAATGAATTATATCCTGCATTTACATCATTTTGGGATCTCGATTTTGTCTCAGTCACCTGTTATTACCCCTGCAACTGATTGTCCTGATGGTCATCACGGTTGGTCAAGTATGAAAGGATGAAAGCCCAATAATGGATGACTATAGATGGATATCAGAAACCATGACACTGTTTGAACATTCATCATAACTTCGACGAATTCCTAACCATTTCATGGACAAGAGTTATGACATGCCCAGTATGATTAGCTGCCCTTTTCCTAGAAAGCAGGCTTCAGCATTTCAAGTTCCAGCTGACAACCATAAACTCTGGCAAGAGTATCGATTTTCTGATCATTGGAAACTGTATGAGCAGCAGCAGCAGAATGTAAGTCAGTCAATGTCACTGCCTGAGTTGTTTCAAGGTCAATCTATTTGGGAAAGGCGTTTTCTGGTGTGAAGTCTATGTTAGAAGTGTGAAGTTATGCAACTATATATCTGTATTCTGCGAGAAATGGATCTGTTTTCTACCTTCGTCATTTACAGTCCTTGGTTCGTTTGGCAGGAACATACTGAGATTAATATCTGAAGCTAGATTCCACTGGTTTCTGCACTGTGCTTCAGTCCAGAAATGATGCCAAGTTTTTGTTGAAGCTTGAGTGATCTTCAGAGTTATAAGGCCTCTGTTCCTAAACAGGTACTGCAACTTGGTTTCTTATGTGATGCATAGTACAACTTATGTATGAGGATATGAGTTTTGTTAGAAAGCTCAGGAGTCTTTGTTTTGGCTGCATACGGGTCAATTATAACGGCATCTGTTCAATATGCTTTTCACAAATACTTGTGTAAGGCGGCCTTACGAAGTATATTGCAAAACGGATCTTTTTTGTAACTATTTTCTTTAACATAGATAGGTCATGTATTATGCAGTTGGGTCATACCTTTTTAACACTAAGATTTAATTTATCTGTAATATTTGATGAACAGATGCCGTTATTATTGAACTCAAATGGTTGGACTTAAATGAAAGAGGGCACTGGAAATTCGAAGGGTTTGGTGCTAGTCTGGCTGTCTGGTTTACCTTGTCTGTTTTCCGTCTGATTGTGGTTGAGTTCGCTTTTGATGCTGGAATAGTATTACCGTAAACTACTAAACCTTCTAGAAGATGTTATTAAAGATCCTGATACCGACAGGCATTACAAAACCCGATCTGTATCAGCAGTTCAGCACAAGGAAACTGATTTATATGATGATATCAAGGCATTGTTTTTGGCCTTTTGCTCAGCCTGAAATTATTTTTTTTTATACAAGAACTTTTGGTGTTCATAAAACCAAGATTATGTTATTTAAAATCAGCCTTACGAATTACGATGATATTGCATTATGCATTGTGTTATTTTGTGTGTGCGTTTAGTAATGACTGACGAATGATGATATGAGTATGTATGTGAACCGATTTGTGTTTCCTGCTAGTTGTGTTTCTTCGTTTCCCAGTTTTCGCTTTGCGCTTTGTTTCTTGTCTCTGCGTCTTGAATCAACTTTCACCTTGTGGGATTATTGGTCTAATAAGCTACTGTCAAACCGTTTTCTATTCTGGTACGAGGTTTTAGGACAGAAGACCCGAATACCCAGTGTACCAAATACATCAAATTCAACTGAGTAATGCTCTTACACTTTTTTGATCTTGTGGTTAGATTCGAAATTTATAGGCATCAACATTACAGCTATATTTATATATAAGTGAATTCCTTAAATTGGGTCGGGATTCTGATACCTTATTTTCCAGTATGATGTTCATCTAGTTTCGGATACCTTTTTTTTTCATAGGAAAATGTTTCTTAATCCTCTAGTTTGTAGGGAATTCAACCACTAAAAATGGCAAACTATATATTACTGAGTGTCCGTTCATTTGTTACTTGTTTGTAGGGAAGATCTCTTCTTCATGTCTTTTGTAGATTAGCATTTTTCTCCGCTTTTTACGAGTTTCATTTTGCATGAAAATTTTCCTCTCTTGTTTCTCCTACACCCAACCAGAAAAACATAACTAAAATATTTCAACGAAAATCAAACATATTAAAAAAAATACTGGTGTATCATATTAAGGTTGATTCGACGTGATTGAATGCTTGTTAAGGTTGCTTGAAAATTTTAATCTGTTGCAATGAGAAAAATTGAAGAGTTGACGATTTCCTGCAAAAGGGCATTTATATTTCCTGAAAGAAAGATCAGTAATTGATTTCAGGTACATGTAAATTATTGTTTTGTGTGTTGTTAATAGCATGAGCAGAGAGAGACCTATACTGAGGAATGGCAAAAGCATGGGAAGCGACATTCCGAAAAACGCAAGCTGCGGCCAAGAAACGGGCCCACAGCATATTCGGGTCAATGTCGATTGCTCACTTGAACGACGATTTTGAACAGGAGGTGGAAGGAAGCACCCACCAAAGAAGTGAAAGTGTGATTGCATCGACTGAGCCGAGTCAAGTAGAGAAGTTCCTTCCGAATGGAGATTACTATATGGGACAATGGTTTGAGAATTGCCCACATGGTCATGGAAAGTATTTATGGACAGATGGGTGTATGTATGTAGGGGAATGGTTTAGAGGGCAAGCGATAGGGAAAGGTCGGTTTAGTTGGCCTTCTGGGGCGATCTATGAGGGCGAGTTTAAAAGCGGGTATATGGATGGAAAAGGGATTTATACATCTCAAAATGGGGAGATTTATAGGGGATTTTGGGTGATGAATATGAAACATGGACACGGGTTTATAAATTATGAAAACGGAGATTCGTATGAAGGCGATTGGAAACACGGGTTGCAAGATGGGCAAGGGAAGTATAAGTGGAGTAATGGGAATTACTATTGTGGAGAGTGGAGGAGTGGGGTGTTTTCAGGGCAGGGAACTTTGGTGTGGGCCAATGGGGCACGTTTTGAGGGGAACTGGCGGGGTTCGTCACCAGACGGGGAAGGTATTTACAAGTTTGATGACGGAAGTTATTACGAGGGAAATTGGAGTTTAGATCCGAAGGAAATGAGTTGCATGTATAATTGTAATGAAATATCAGGAGTAGTTCCTGATTGGGATCCTATGGACTTGTATAGTGATATTTCGAGTGGGTGTAAAGTATGTTCAACTGAAAAGATAACTCTTTTTCCGTCACAGAAGATTCTGGCGACGTGGAAGTCATCCAAAGGCGCTGCCCGGCCTGGCCGGATGTCAGTCGACTCGGGAATGACGGCTGGTGGTGGTGCAACCATGTGGGATGCTGAAAGTGAAAGGAATCATCGGAATTCTGTTGGTGGGCGAGATGTGGATTTCGATGGTTTAAATCTTGAGAATTACTCTACTAAGACACCGCCAACTACCCCAGGGAGACCGCTTCGAATACCGAAAGTAGGGAGGAAACAAGGGGAGATTATTACTAAAGGTCACAAAAACTATGAGCTTATGCTTAATCTGCAATTGGGTATCAGGTAAGGTTGTTTACATCCGACCTCCTTACAGTGTCACATGCTTATTATTCAAGACAATTCCGTAACACTGTCGTCATGATTTTCAGCATAGTTTCAGTATGAAGCCTCTTTGTTTTATCAAACACAGGGTAATGTTGGGTAATATCCGGCCTCCTACTACCTCGTCATAGACTCGTAGGCGAGACACAGCAAGCCTTTGAGGCACTGGCTTACTATAATCACTCTTGTATGCATCAAATTATAATGCAAAAAAATAATAGTACAAATTTTCAAAACGGCCAGATGTCAACTATCTTAGCCGAGAGTGTTTGAAAAAATGACATTTTCGGAGAAATAGAACAATATCTTCTTAAAATTGGGTAGCTATGGTATTGTGCAGGCACGCAGTAGGAAGACCAGCTCCCCCAACATCACTAGACTTAAAATCATCAGCATTTGATCCTAAAGAAAAAGTATGGACAAAATTTCCGTCAGAAGGGTCGAAGTATACTCCTCCACACAGTTCCTGTGAATTCAAATGGAAAGACTATTGCCCTTTAGTATTCAGGTCAGTTTCCGGGATCTTAGCTTCGCTTACTTCACACGTAAGTTCCGGCAAATTTGACATCTTCTGAGGTTTTATTTCTAGAGCATTGAGGAAACTGTTCAAGGTGGATGCAGCTGATTATATGCTGTCGATTTGTGGGAATGACGCCCTTAGGGAGTTGTCCTCTCCTGGCAAAAGCGGGAGCTTCTTTTATTTGAGTAGCGATGATCGTTACATGATCAAGACCATGAAGAAGGCCGAAGTCAAAGTATTGTTTCTTCTCTTTCACTAGCCTTAAACAATCTATCTGATCTCGTTCATCACGACCTATCTCTATTGTTTTCCATAATTGCAGCAGATAATGTTAGATCAGTTGAACTGTCAACTGATTCGACAATGCATTTCATTCAGCAAAACATGCTAAGTTGTAACATTTTGTCTGGTTAGGTACTTCTGAGGATGCTATCAGCATACTACAATCACGTACGAGCATTCGATCATACCCTTGTCACCAAATTCTTCGGCCTTCATTGTGTAAAACTGACAGGTCCAATCCAAAAGAAAGTAAGATGACAAACCTGCTCTGTTTCCTATAATCATGCAAGTATTACAGAAGTTGTTTTGTTCTTTTTACAATATAATGATGCTTTCGAGTTGATATTAGGTGCGGTTTATTATCATGGGAAACCTCTTTTGCACCGACTACACCATTCATAGACGTTTCGACTTGAAAGGTTCTTCACTTGGTCGTTCAACCGATAAACCCGAGGAAGAATTAGATGCAAGTACCATTCTCAAAGATCTTGATCTCAACTTCATTTTTAAACTGCATAAATCATGGTTCCAAGACTTTTGCAGGTAACTCTTTGCTTCTTGCATATATTTTATCTTTTCTACGACATAGAGTAACACCCGTGAGGCCGTGAGTCATTCACTCATGTTTTAACCAACCGAGTCAATTCATATGGACGATTCTCACAACAATGACAACGTTATCCGTCCCCGTTCTCAAAATATAAAAATACAAACTTATTTGCCAAAACATTTGCATAAGGAATGCTTTCGCCTCATAACATCATCGATTTAGTACGTTCTCCTTCTGCATGATAAGAAGTTTTAAATATGGTTGATGTGCACAGGCAAGTAGATCGAGATTGCGAGTTTTTGGAACAAGAGAGAATCATGGATTACAGCATGCTTGTAGGCATTCATTTTAGGGAAGCATCAAAAGCAGGGGACTTAATTCCTTCAGGAGCTCGTACTCCTATTGGTATGTTCTTACTAATGGTTAAAATACGCCTCATAGCAAATTAAAAGAAAAAAAAAAGTAAATAAATGATTAGGACGGAGAGAGTACTTTCATTAATATGACTGTTAGTGAACTAAATTTTTGTTGTTAGGTGATGAGTCGGAAAGTGATCAAAGTGGCCCTCGTTTATCAAGAGTGGATATGGATCAGCTCTTAATCGACCCTGCATGGTGAGCATCTGTATTATATCTTTGAATTACGGCCTTTAGCCCTTTACTAATATCATCTTATTTCGCAAGTTATTGTACCTGTTTGTTTCCATTTGTTCAGGTGGGCTAGTGTTAGGTTAGGTATAAACATGCCGGCTAGAGTCGAAAGAGCCATTAGAACAATGGAAGGTGAATTGCTAGCAATGGAGCCAATCGGAGAATTTTACGACGTTGTAATGTTCTTTGGCATCATCGACATTCTTCAAGATTACGATATTAGTAAAAAGCTTGAGCATGCTTACAAGGCCATGCAATACGATGCGACCTCCATATCGGCCGTTGATCCAAAACTATACTCGAAAAGATTTCGTGATTTCATCTTCAAAATCTTCGTTGAAGATTAGTATAAGAGAAGGTGATTGGCAAGTTACTTCATTCGGGTGCCTAGAAGTCGTTGATTATGGCTTTAGAGCTCGACAATCGAGTGTCGAGAATCAAGATTGGATACTGATCCCTTCATCCTGATCATTTGTTAATCTGTTTTTCTTCGATTGTCGATTGTTTTTGGGATCTTCCTTACATACATTACACATCAAATTATGTTAGTTGTATAAAGGAATAGAGGATTGATAACAAAACAATTGAAGAATATAAAAATGCCAATTACATATTAGTCTAAGCATGTGCTTCCTAATTGGTATTTGTATACTCCCTCCGATCCACACCAATGGTAACATGGACCCACTTTTTGTGAGGAAAAAAATGGGTCCATGTTACCATTGGTGTGGATCGGAGGGAGTACAATTTTGTAGGTCTAATATGGTCATATGGATAGCCTTTATCATTTCACATTTGTATAGATCTTATTTCAAAAATTTGCTTTCTTTTGGGATAAAATGAGGCAAGTATAACTCATAACACGAATTCTCATTCGTGACGGCCGATATTCATCACAGGCTTGTGACAGGTCAAATAAAACCCACATAAGAGAATAAAGACAAGTCATTTGTGATTTTCTATACATTTTACTTTTTGTCTTTAATTCGAATTTGAAACTTTGCCACATTATATTCAACTCTACTTATTGGCTAAAACCTTGTCATTAGTTTGTTTTTTTAGTTTGTTTTTTGGAAATGAGTTAGCGTCACCAGGTGGCGCCCAATCTCGGCGCCACCCTCTCACATTGATCCCTTATGGGGACCCCAATATTAATGAGTATATCACATGTAGTCAGTGGGGACCCCAATAAGAAGGGGTGTAAGTGAGACGGTGGCGTCGAAATTGAGTGTCATCTGTGAATATCGATAAAGGTATGACTTGTTCATATAATTTTAACTAGTTTAGACCCCGTGCAATAAATGCATGGTATTTAGACTTTTTTTTAATAAATTACTTATATAATAGTGGTATCTCATTAATTGTTCATATTTTTCGTCATTTAATTTTGCTTTGAGGGGAAAAAAGTTGTAGTTGACAATTAATCAAGAGAATTGAGTAATGTTTTGAAAATGTATTTCAAACATAATATTTTTTTATACCACAAGACTAATGATTTCAATTTTTAAATTCTCGTAATTTTTTGTCACGAAAGTAATAGTAGCAATTTACAGTTTTGTTTTAAATTCTCGTCAAGTCAAATAATAGCATTAATAAAAGATTTAGCAATTAATAGTTTTATATAAATTTTATTTATATTTTAATTAAGAGATTATACTTAGAGTTTAGTGAAAATAATATAATTTGATGAAAAGATTAATTTTAATGAAAAGTTAATAATTTAATGAAATAAAATATAATTATTAGTTTCCTTATTTAATTAATGTAATTAATTGTAATTAATTTCCTTATTTACTAAGATGCTTTTTGAAGGGGAAAAAAATAAAAATACACATATTCTTTCAGTAGATAGGGGATTTTTATTTTCTTCTCCTAAGTAGGGAATTCGGTACCACTCTTTCTAATGTTTGGAAATATTGATAAGAAGTATAGATTACCTAATTAACCCAATAAAAGATCGAGCACGAAAAAACTTAATTTATTGACTAATGTTATAAAAATAAAAAATATTATATTGAGTAGGATTAAAATGTATTTATTAAAATAAAGTTCACGGTGGATTGATAAACCATAAGTCGAGACATTGAAGAAGCTCGCCATTACCTAATCGCGTATGTTTGTTTCTAGCAATAACACGAGATTAAGAAGAAAACAAATTAACTAAAAGTGCATTATTGTTAACCCGTCACAAAGTGAGACCTATTGCACCAAAGGAAACGATAGCTTGTCCACCCCGCCCAAATCTCTCATAGGCAAGTACAAAATCACCCTCCCCACAAGCTGATTCGGTGACCCCGACCCAACCCGGGCCCTAGCATACGGACATCATGTTTCGATTTAGCCTTTTAATTCTACCCAATCACAAATAATATTTTCTTTTAGAAAAAAAATACTCTATAACATTTAATTTCTTAATATTATATAATAAAAAAATTCCAAATTTTTTTTCTCACCCTCATAAAATTAATTACTGTCAACAAAATCCACCAGTTTTTTTCACCTCTGAATTTTTTTTTTTTATTTTTTTTGAGAAAACTGAATTTAATTTTTTCTTTTACTGTGGGCATCAAAGATTATAACCAAAAATAAAAAATACTTTCCTCCCTCCCTTTTATTTCTTCCCCCTTTCTCCATCTATCTCTTCCCCTTTCTGCAATGTAATTTATATTTTTATAATCATAAGAAACAATCATACAAACCCTAAATTACTCAATGTATAATTGATCAAAAATCGATGAATATTGTGCAGCATTGGATGTACAAGATCAATAATTAGGTTTAAATTATATCTGGGTTTTTCATTATTTGAATCAAGTTTGAATTTTGATTGCAAAGATCGAATCTTTTTGGTAAATTGTAGGTGGGTTTTTTTTACTTTTTAATGTCTTGGTAAAAAAAGACATGAGATTGGTAAAAAATGGGGTTAGTTGATAGGTTTGATAAAGAAGAACAAGAAGGAATGTCTGAATTGGTTGCTCGTACTGGTCGTCATCAACAACGTTATGAACATGGTTGTCGTCTTGTTGCTGGGTAATGATTATGTTTGTTTTCTTTTGTTGTTTAAATTACAAATCATTGTTTTCTTTTGTTTTCTTGTTGCTGGGTAAGACGGTTTCACATTGTAAGACGGTTTTATCTGATAATTATTGTGTACTGTTTGTTCTCCCCTTGGTTCCAATTATTATTTGGAGGAATGAAATTTGAATTGTGATGCTTGCTTGTTGTTTTGGGGGTAGTAGTTGAATTCATATTGTAAGACCGTCTTACCCGATAATTATTGTATAGTGTTTGTTCTCCCCTTGGATGCAATTATTATTTGGAGCAGTGAAATTTGAATTATAATGCTTGCTTGTTGTTTTGGGGTAGTAATTGATTCATGTTGTAATGGTTGTCGCGTTGTTGCTGGGTAATGATGATGTTCTTCCTGTACAATGTTGGTTCCATTGTTGAAATTGCAATGATTGTTTTGATTGATGTGGTTGAAGTGTAATCACAATGTTCACAAATTATAGAATCGGGTGAGACGATCCTTTTATTGGTTAAGTACTCGTAGTGTTTTTGTATATGAAAGCCCAGTCTAACAATAATTATTGCATAATGTTTGTTAAGTACATGGGCAAATTGCAATAATTGTTTTGATTGATGTGGTTGAAGTGTAATCACAATGTTCACAAATTATAGAATCGGGTGAGACGATCCTTTTATTGGTTAAGTACTCATAGTGTTTTTGTATATGAAAGCCCCGTCTAACAATAATTATTGCATAATGTTTGTTCTCCCCTTTGTTGCAATTATTGTATGGAGCTTTAATGAAACTTGGATTATAATGCTCGCTTGTTGTTTTGGGGTAGTAGTTGAATTCATTTTGTTATGTTTTGCATCCTTGTTTTTTTAGGATTTGAGATAGAACGTGCTTGTTTTCGGTTTTTGGTCAAGGGTTCAATACGAGGATGTCCCTTTTTGTTTCCATGATTTCTAGAAGTCAATTGATTTACTCTTGGTATAGGTTATGCTATGCAGTGAATTTAATGCTAGATTTATGTGTTTGTGTGAGTATGTTGCATTTAAGCATTTGTGTTGTCATGTAAATGTGGTAATTCGAAGAGTTCTCTTTTTATGACAATGTGATGCAATATTGCAAAACTCATCGTACTAATCAACACTTTGACCTCCGGATTGTTTTTTATGAGGGAATTGATTATAATTTTCGTGCAGCATGATAATTTTTTGTTTGGGTTTGTAACCAAATCAAAGATTTTAGTTGGACTTCAAATTCAGCCAGGGTTACTGCTTTGTTAAAATCTCCTCTCACTGACATGCTTAGTAGTTAATCTATCGTGAATTAGATTTACATATAAAGAAAAATATCACTTTCATAGTTCCATATGGTGAGAATATGATGCTTTTCAAAACCCTCCTGCTGGGCTTGTTTGTCATAGCTATGTGACATAATTTTTCAATTCATACAAGGCTCATTTCAGTCATTTGATTCGCTTTGTGAAATTTTCACATTTTGCATTATTTATTTGGTTTGCACTTGTAGGTGTATCCCTTTTAGATATCGAAGTTCCTCTGAAGGTGATGGAGAGGAATCTGAGAAGGTTGTCGAAGTTCTTATGATCAACTCAGCTAGTGGACCAGGTCTTCTGTTTCCTAAGGTAATTGATTTTAATTGATTTTCGTATGCTTTGAGTGGGTATAAAACTGTTTTTTTTTTATATATAAGAAACAGCCGGCAAACCAAGATGCAATCGTTATGTTGCTCCATGTCTTTTTTCCTTTCTTTATTGTCCTTTTGAACACACGTGTACTGATTTCAATATCCATAAATTTCTGTTGATCTCTCAAAATTCATTTGGGTGGTGGGATGGACGAGAAGAATTAGCATCAATGTATGACATGGTGGATTTACTTAGGCAGTGATTATGCTGTACGAAATGGCAAGCACTGCTCATTTCAGGCATTAGACGGTTGAGTATTGTTTTCATTGACACTTGACATTTGTTACTTTGAACAATTCTATGCTTGTTTATCATAAGTGAGAGTAGGGTTAATGATATATTTGAACTTTTGGTCGTTTTGATTGAAAAAACTGCTTTCGATTTGAGATTGTCTCTTTTAGCTACTGTGGAGTATAAAAGTACTTTTTCCAAAAACAGATTTCATTTCTGAATTAGTAAAACTGAAAATTTTTGTATGGATCTTTGGTGTTTTGGTTACCCAGCCCCCAAGTGACACAATTGCGTATATATAATGGTGTAGGTTTTTATTTCTCAATAAATGGAAACTTGATATAGATTTGTGCGTTGTCGCAATGCCTTTCTTTTAAACTACAGAGGTATATATGGGTAGATCTTGCCGTGATCATGATCATTATCGTCGCCCTAGCGGTGCAAATTTACTGCCATTCAGATGAACTATTAGGAATATAAATACTATTAGTCGGTGTATTCTTTAATTTTCCAATGGTTCTGTCACATGTTGGTTGTTTGGAGACTGTTTTACAGGTGTCAAGTAGGCCTTTTGTTGCCTTGATTGTTGTATAAGAATCAATCTGGTTTATTCACTTTCTGTCAGCAGAGAGTCCCGTAGTTTGAAGTGTGCCTAAAAACGCCTTGCAGCATTTAAGGTTCACCTTCTAGAAAAGGCTCACTTAACAAAACACTTTTCATATTTTTTTCTTGTAAACCTTTAATTATGCCATTTATTTTCCCCATTATTTCTAAATTTTACCCCTTTAGATGTTAGTTAACTTGAAAACTCCTAAAAACGGTATTGTTACCCAAAATGTTATTTGGAAAATACGAATGTTATACCAAAGATACGACGCCTCGCATCTCAAAGGCATGCACCGTCACCATACGCCTTGTGCTTGCCTCAGCCCCTTAGCGCGCCTTCTGTCTTGCGCCTCTTCAAACTAAGGCAGAGACTTGGCGTCCAAGTTTCTGATGGGCCTACATGTACAAACGTTTGGCTTGTTCCCTTTTCCTATTCACCTGTCAAAAATGAAGTGTTTGCATGTTCTTCTATATGGCCTTGTGTCTAGTATGCAAAATTGGCACGTGAGGAAAATGATTTTTTGGAGTATGTATGGACTTCAAACTGCATCTAGAATAGAGGTTCGCTTTGCTGAAATTAAGTCGCTGGTTAAGGTAGGAGAAAAAATGGAAGTTGTTTTAAAATGTGCAGGTTTAATCTAGTTTCTTTGGGTTGAACGAAATTCGCCATCTTTTTTTCCGAGTGTTGTTGCTATTGAGATGATTTTTGGGAGAGCTATTTTTGTAGCTTCACCTTAGGCTAAGACAGGTTTTGATTGACCCCCAAATAAATAATCCTAGAAGGGTCATAAACACTCCTGTTTTCCATCTTGGAGAAAACATTTGGTGTCTCAAGCTCTACATTCATTTTAATAGAACTTTTTTGTTTTTTCAAACAAAAAAAGGTGTCCTTGGTTATGATGACGTAGAAAGACTCAGACCCGGTTGGAGAAAGTCCTGTATAATATGGGGATCTAGCCCAGTTTACACTCTGGAAGACGCAAGGAGTGTAGAGCTATAGCATTATCTTTGGATTTCTTTTTTTCCATTAAATTTAAAAGTTCGAAGCGAAAGCATCTCTTTCAATTTCTTATGGAGGAGAGGACATATAGGACGCGAAGGCATATTTTCACAAAAATTTCTCATATATTGGCGAAGATTCTTATAACTGTTTATTATTTGAGTAATTTCGTCGTAGACCTTTCTCTTATTATAGGGAAGAAGACCTTGTTTAAGATCTTGCCGTCAAGCCGAGTTCTGATCATCACAAGAGTGTGTTTTTTTTTCTAGTTCGCGTCTTCCGTTACAAAGTAAGGATAGGTTATGAAATTGGCACAACATTTTTTATTTAAGTAAGACTCTCCGGATCCTAGCTTATTAGTCAGGACTCTCGAGGTACTTAAAAGGGATTAAGCTTAATTACTTAGTTACGTTGTTATTCTATTAAAGATTAAAGAAAGGAGAGATCACTGATTGGCTAAGAACAGTGCGTGTATAGACTTTAGCTTAGAACTGAAACCTTGTTCTTGAAAGAAAGGCGAACATCAAAAAGAACTCATAGGATTAGCACATTGATGTTCGCCTTTCTTTCCTTTCCAACCACGAACTATCTCCCTTCTAGGTACTGCTTTCGTTAATGCCTGATCGAACCGAGGCTTTCATTAATATTATTGAGGACTGGGAAAGGTAAGTGACTCCGCTTCAGAAGACGAAAAATCTATCTGACTGATGGCCATCAAGCTTATGCCCTCTTTACATTCATTTTAATAGAACTTTTTTGTTTTTTCAAACAAAAAAAGGTGTCCTTGGTTATGATGACGTAGAAAGACTCAGACCCGGTTGGAGAATTATATTTGGTCTCCAATTTTCTTTGAAAGTCGTCCTAAATGTGAAGAGAGTTGGGCGAAATGGTGTTAGTGAGGAGAGGCAATACAGAATCAAAATATGCTATCTTGAGGTTGTGCCTTGACAATGCTTATCAATAGCAGATTTTAGTATTGAGGCCGATCCCCCTGCCGGCTTTTTATGCTCATATAAACTTGGACCCCTTTGGCCCAGTTGTTGAGTGAATATTATTTCAAATCACGCTGTCAAGGTACAATTAATATGGTCCAAGTGGTTGGTCCTCTTCTTGCTACAAGTTAAGTAGTTGGTGATATGTGGAAGCCTGGAAGGCACTATGAACAATGTCGCTAGAATCCTGTAGTTCCATGAAGCAATTGTCATACCAATCGATATTAATGCTTGTAAGAATATTGGCATGTCAGTTTTTGTCATACCAATCGATAAATAAAATGACCTTGTTCTAGACTCCTAGTTTTCACTCCTACTATAACGTCAAAAATTAGACATTATTGTTCTTTTCCACCGATGCCTGAAACAATTAATATTAATGCTTGTAAGAATATTGGCACATAAGTTTGTCTTAGTTGTGGTGCTGTCAGACGAAACCATTAGACTTCTCACTTGTTTTTGTCATTTATTTACTACTCGATTTATTAATTAGTTCATGTCTAATACCAGGGGGGCTGGGAAAATGACGAAACTGTCGAGGAAGCTGCAAGGCGTGAAGCGATAGAAGAAGCTGGTGTTAAAGGTGACCTAATGGTGAGCAGTTTGAACTTTTTCTTAAGAATCCCTTTTTTTCGTTATGTTTTGATTTTTAAAGCACTTGGAAGTGTGCATAACACCATAAGTCCACAACTGCATTGAAAGTCTGGATAAATGACTTAATTGACATTGTTTATGGCTAAGTATCTTATTCCGAAGCTTTTCACACTATCGCAAATGCTTTCATGAGTGTCGTCCCCCCTTGGATTTCACTTTGGTGGTAAGTTACTTTATGTTGGGCCTTACGCTTGATTTCTTTTTAAATTAGTGCCAACCCGTAGGGTAGTTTAAAAATCAAAACTTTAAATAGCTAGCAATCAGCAGTCGACATTTTTCAACATAGATTTTTTGGCATTGGTAGTTTAAAACATCGAATAGCAAGGACCTTTGAATCCCTTTGATTATTTGGCTAGATTAACTAATTAAGAATAATGATTCTTACTTGTGGTGGAATCTAGAAACTTATATTAGACGGTTGTTTATGTACAATCACGTCTCACTTAACGCCGTATTTGTCATTTAGTGATAGCCTGACAGTTAAAGACTTGGTTATACAACCGCCTTACACAAGACTCAAGGTTGGGTCGATGTTTTGTTACGTTTGATGGGTACAATACTTTGATTGAGTTATTATCATAGAATTATAGATATGGTTATTCATCAAGTGCTCTAAAGATGACAACGTCATACGTCTTTATATGCGATTTTGCTTCTTTATTCTTTCTAAACTGAGATCAGTTCTATCATCTATGTCTTGAGCTCAGCAATAATTGCGAGTATGAGCTGTAAATGTCCAATTTGAGCTAGAGGTCTGATGGGTTTGAGATAGGCTAGGAAATACAAAGCTCACATTATCGACTCAATTCATTCTTCCTTTCATATTTCTCAATTTATTCAGAAAAAGACAAGCTCGATTCAGATTTGGTCAAGCTGGCCTATCTAGCAGTTGGGGATCGCATGTCCCTTATTATTTTTTATTTTGTGATTGTGTCATGCACAACTTAAATGTTCTAGTCGTCGTATTTCTAAAATGAATTCTCGCTTCTAGGGCCACCTGGGTTACTACGATTTTAAGAGCAAAACCCTGCAAGATGAATTCAGCCCTGAAGGACTATGTAAGGCTGCCATGTTTGCATTGCTTGTCAAGGAGGAGCTTCAGAATTGGCCAGAACAAAGTACTCGGCAAAGGAAGTGGTTGACAATTCCTGAAGCTCGGGAATGTTGTCGACACCCTTGGATGCGGCAAGCGCTTGTAGACGGTTTCATGAAATGGCATGCTGACAAGGTGGAGTCAAGCATTACTGATAAAGATGACGGAAGTGCTACCTCACTGGGTTCATTGTCGGAATAAACGACAGAACATTCTGGAAGAGACATTTATGTAGGATGAGTTGGACCTATTTTTACCTCTTTGTTTCCTAGTTTTGATACTACTATACCTTAGGGTTGGAGCCAAAAGGCAGTTAAATGGACTGTAACTCTTTTAGGTTTATTAACCCTTTTAAGGTGTTTTTTTTTTACTGTTTCCCCTTGTCTTTAAGAAAGGGTTGTAATTGGCATCTTCCCTTATTTTTCTTTGAAGTTGCAGAAAAAAAAAAAAGCATTGGCTTTCATTTTCCGCCTTTTCAATGGCCTTATTGTTTCAACTTTCCTACTAACCGAGTTCATTTCATCGTTCTAATTTTATCAGATGTGTAATTAGCTTTCACTAGGGCTGAGCAAAATTATACGATACGGTTTTATTTTATCAGATGTGTAATTAGCTTTCACTAGGGCTGAGCAAAATTATACGATACGGTTTTATTATACGTATTTGATACGCTATACGAATTTAATTATACGAATTTCCGGATATCCGATACGAATTTTCGGATATCCGATACGGTTCTTTAAAAACCGTATCGGATAAGGATCGACAAAATATGAAACCGGATATACGGTATCCGATACGGTTCTCTTTTTTCTAGAATAAAATATTAAAATATATACATAAATCACAAAATAACCAATATATTGCTGATTAAACCTTATTAGTATTAAACTTTATAAGTTATTTACTCTTATAACGTTTAAAACACTTTTAAGTTGCTAAAAAAAAACAATCACACATAGAAAAGGAAAAAATATATTATATTACATAAGTGAGGCTGAAAACCGGATACCGGATATACGGAAAAACCGTATCGGATAAGGATATTAAAAAAGGAGATTTAAAAAACCGGATATCCGATACGATTTTTAAAACCGTATCGGATATCCGGTTTTGCTCACCCTTAGCTTTCACCACTCGCCCCGGTGTTGCAAATGTTTCCAGGTTTATGGATGGCTTCTGCCCTTGTTAGAGGTTGTAGATTGAATTACTCTTTTTTAAAAAGATACAATGCCCGTATACTTAATTCAAGTCTTTTCGATTCAATTAGAATTATGTTGCTAATTAATACGAGAAAATGTGTGACACACATTTAGCATGTCGAGCTCGAGGGAATGTCACGGAAGGAAATAACTGAACAGTCCAAATCATAGACATAGACCATTTAGCAAAATGGTCCCAAATTCATTATTTATTACTCGTAAGTAGAGCTGGCAAGCCTGACCCTACCCGAACCCGAACAAACCCAACCCGATAGGACCCGAAAATATTGTGACCCGATACCGACCAGACCCGACTCGATGACGACTCGTAACCCGACATGACCCGATTATCACAGACCCGAACACGACCCAGACCCGACCCGATATTGACCAGACCCGATACTGACCCGATTAAATTGATGACCCAACAATTATTAAGCATAATTTTGATCAAAATGAAAGTGATTTTGTGTTAAGATTGATACGTTTGATCTAATAATGAAGTAATTAAACGAAATAATAGGTTAAAAAATAAATTTAATGGTTAAAAATTGTAGTAATGCGATGAAGTAGCCGGACCCGATAATGACCCGACCCGACCCGATACATCATTTGACCCGAAATGACCCGACCCGATAACGACCTGAACCCGACCCAACCCGAAATGGTTGACTGACCCGATATGACCCGAACTCGATATGACCCGACCCGGCTTGACCCGGTCCAAACCTGACCCGACTGACCCGTTTACCACCTCTACTCGTAAGTAATTCGGTAGTAAGTAATTCGGGTGAAATGTTCGTAAGTTACTCGTTTTTCTATCTCATCCATTTATTTTATGCAGAATTTCGTATCCAAGAAAAAATAAATCATACAACGCCAAATTAAATTGTGAAAACACGAGTCACCAAAGCTAAAATAATTGAAATCTCGAGTCATTAAGCTCGAATTAAGTTAGAATCAAAAATCAGAAAGCTCCATAAACCAAAATTGACATTAGTCACAACTCAAATTGGAAAAGCATCCAAAAAAAATAATGTAAAGCAACGATTATTGGTAATTAATTTGATCTTGCAAAGTTAAGATGTATGATTAGGGCTGTCAATGATAGGTTTGTCAATGATATGAGCCGACTCGTTGAGCCTTCGGAATTGGCTTGATTAAAGCTCGACTCGTGCTCGGTCAAAACAAGCTCGAGCCTATCCTAGCTAAAAACGAGCCAAGCCCGAGCTCAGCAAGGCTTGGCTCGGAAGCTTGTTTGGACTCGTTTATAAATTGTTTATGTATAATCTTTATGTTGTATTATTATTTTTTATTTCAAATTAGATGTTATTTAAACATTTATATAAGTATATTATGATATAATATTTTTCAGTATTTTATAGTTTAGTTGTTTTTCGAAAAAAAATATATTTAGTTAGATTTAAAAGGTGAGGAAGTGAAAATATATAATGACAAAACGATTTCGATTTAAACTCAAACCAAGCTCGAGCTTTTCCCGAGCCGAGCTCGAGCTTCGATTTTTTAGGCTCGATGAGCTTCGAGTCGAGCCCGAGCCCACCCGAGCTCAAGCTCCGCTCGGCTCGTTTACACCCCTATGTATGATAAGCAATTTAGACATGGCAAAAGCAACCCAGATTTACCCAAGTCGAAAAGAATGACCCGAACTACATCACCTAAATGTGACATGAGATACGGATTGATTCGACCCGACCCGAACATGACCTGAGCTGTCTTGCCCCGTAACTGATCCGAAACCATCCAACCCGAAAATGACCCGACAAAGCATAATTCTAATTGAACCGAAAAGACTTGAAATCACTTTTTTCTCTCTTATTCTTTAACCCGAAAATGACCGCTCCGAAATAACCCGACCCGAAATAGGCCCAACAACCAAACCACGAAACAGACCCGAAGCCAGAAATGAACCGACCTGGGCCGAATTAACGCGAAATAAATGAGAAACTGGCCCCGATTCGAACCCAACCCGGTTGACCCGTTTGCTAGGTCTGCATTTGAGGATGCTGCAACACGATAAATGAACCTCGGGTCAAAATTGGATATTCATTGAAAATGGATTAATACTTGTTACTTGGGCTGAAATCGAATTGGGTAACTCCTAAATCGTCCTCGTACGCGTGGCAGAAAAACGGGTAGAACAAGAAACGTGACTCGGTATGACCACCTAAACGACTCAAATTAAAGTATATAATACACGATTTTCGGGATTTGAAGGTCTCGGAATAAAAATATCCGTAAATGACATGGACGGTTCCTCGAATTAGATAAACTGACGACACAAATTTTCAGAAGCAATAAAGTACATTTGAAGTTTCCGATATGCGATAAACCAGCCTTTGGCCAAAATTTGATATTCATTGAAAATGGATTAATAAATAATATTTGAGGTTGAAATCGATCAAGGTAATTCTTGAATCGACCACGGACGCGTGGTAAAAAAACCGGTTGAAAAAAAAACGTGACCTGGTACGACCGTGACCCGGTACGACTCAAATTAAAGGTTATAATACACAGTTTTCGGATTTAAGGGTTTCAGAACAACAATGTCTGTAAATGACACAGAAGGTTCATCGGATCAGATAAAGCGACCGCACAAAATTTCAGAAGCAACCTAGGATATTTCAGGGTTTCAGAAACGTGACTCGATACAACCACCCAAACGACCCAAATTGAAGTGTATAATACACGGTTTTCGGGATTCGAGAGTCTCGGAACAAAAATGTCCGTAAATGAAATGGACGGTTCTTCGGATCAGTAAATCGACCACACAAATTTGTCAGGAGTAACAAGGTACATTTAAGGGTGCCGGTATGCGATAAACCAGACTTGGGGTAAAATCGGATATTCGTTAAAAATGGATTAATAAATATTATTTGGGGCAGAAATCGAATAGGGTAATTATTGAATCGACACCGAACGCGTGGCAAAAAATAAAAAGGTAGAAACAAAAAAGGTGACCTAGTACGACCCTCAAGCGACTCAAATTAAAGTGTATGATATACGGTTTTCAGGATTTCAAGTTCTCAGAACAAAAATGTCTGTAAATGACATAGACGGTTCATCGGATGAGATAAAGCGACCACAAATTTATAGGAGCGACAAAGGACATTTGAGTAGACCTGGGAAAAGTAACCCAACCCAAAATGGTTGACCCGAGACCCGAACTTGACCTGAACTACATCACCTGAATGTGGCCTGAAACCCGAATTGATTCGACCCAACCCGAACATAACCCAAACTTTCTTGATCTTTAACTGACCCGATCTGAAACCACCTAACCCGAAAAATGACCCGACAAAACATAACTCTATTTGAACCGAAAAGACTTGAAATTGTTTTTTCTATCTTATTCATTGTCCTAAAAATGACCGCCCCGAAATAACCCGACCCGCTTGACCTGAAACAGACCCGACTAACCCGACCCGCTTGACCTGAAACAGACCCGACTAACAAACCCGAAACACGAAATGACCCGGCCTGACCCGAATTAACCTGAAATCAATGAGAGACCTGAATTGACCCGAGCCGAAACCGACCCGATTGACTTGCTAAAACATGGAAGAATTGACTAAAAAATACAGTAGCCCATTTTTGAGCTGCAACAATTTTTACTTGTGAGTTGTGACAGAACAATATTTGTTACCTTTCACAACTAGTTTTTTTCCTATCATTATTTAAACCAGTTGTGAGACATCGAAAATAATAATTTGTGTTTGTGCTTAATGTAAACCGTAACTTTGATAATTTTAGTTAATATGATTATTTATAGAAGATATACACAATTAACGTCTGAATATATATCATCATCATAAACTTTGGATACCATAATAATAGAAATAGTTATACTTGAGTATGGGAGTCTAGTAGGGTCCGGGGAGGGGGATTGAGGGATCCTGGCTCCGCCACTGAGTAGAGTTACATGTTGATTATCTTAAATTTAGGGTCCTGATTTTCACAGTACACATTTTACTCATCTTAGTACGCGTGTGACAATATTATCCTTCTTATTTCCCCTCCCATATTCCCTCTCTCACCTCTCTCTAATGTTTTTTCTCTCTAATGCCAATACATCCCTTCATCTAAAATTCAACTTTATTAACAATACAATACAAACGACTGATAATTCACACCAAAAAAATGCATGTTTTTCGTCCCTGACGCATGAATCAGGTAGTCATTAGCTTCATTGAAAATTGAAACTTTATTACTCAAAACCTAAGCATTAATAGTAAAGGGATTTGGAATATTAGGCAGTTGAAATCAAAAGGTGGATAGCATGGTTTGAAATCAAGAAAAAAAAAACTAAGGCATTGCAATATGTACTGCTTTTACTACCCTTTGTCGGCCAACGTCCCCTTCGTTACCACGTAATTCATTAATCTCATAAATCACCACACCCTCCGTCACAACAGTTGCTAGCGTTGCCGGTAGACCACCATCGAACAACACCAGCGAAGCCATATGCTAAACTACCAACAACAAACCCACCATACACAAATTAACAATTAGTTAATTTAGACATAAAACCCTAATTAAAAAGGAATAATAATACAAGAAAGAATCAATTAAATTACTAATCCATGATTAACGAATTAAATACTTGCTCTTCATTCGAATAATCGTTCATAATTGAAGAAGAATTCGGGAGAAGGTTGATGTGTTAACAATAGAGAGAGAAGGCAAGTAGAGAGAAGGCAAGTAGAGAGAAGGTAGAGAAAATTAGGTTTGATGTGTTTTTTAGTGAAGGGTAACAAATGAAAAGTTTAATGTAAAAAGTACTAAAATGAGTAAAAGTCGTACTGCGAAAATAAACTCCGTAAATTTAAAACATAAGGGCCTAAGGCTCTGTTTGGCAAGCCATTTCAGGTACCTGCTTTAGTCAAAGTAGCTTATTTGACCAAAATTTCAGGTACCTTATTTTTTTTTAAACCGTTTGGCAAGTAGCTTATTTAACCAAATAAGCTATCTGAAATGAAATGCTACCTAGAGTAGCATTTGAGATTTCAGGTGCCTGATTTAGTTTGATTTTCCTTTTTTACCCCTTAAATCTATATTACTAAATAATTATCATATCCTTTTACGTAATTTCATCAAAATCAGTTATCTTTTCAGTTAGTTTGCCAAACATTTTTTTTATATAATCAGCTACCTTATCAGTTCCTAATTTTCAGCTACCTTATCAGTTAGCTTTTCAGGTTTCAGTTAACTTTTCAGTTTTCAGCTACCTTTTCAATTAGTTTTGCCAAACATAGCCTAACTCAAATTTAGCATGAATACATTATAATTTGTACTTTATTTTAATAGTGTCGATATTCAATTAGTCGATTACATACCATGTCATATACAACAATCAATTTCAAAATTTGTCAAAAATAAACACAAGTATATAATATGAATTGTATTTTCTTTTAATAATGTCAATCAGTCGATTACATACTATGTCATACACAACAATCAACTTCAAAATTTGTCAAATTTAGACACGAGTAAAATATGAATTGGGTTCTCTTCTAATAGTATCGATTAGTTGATTACATACTATTCCCTCCGTCCCGATCATTTGTTGTCCTTTTTTATTTTTGGGTGTCTAGTCAATTATCGTTCTTTCTATTTTAAAATTGTATTTGATGAATAATTTGATTTTCTCATTCAATTTAGTTCACTTGTCATCGTATAATTGACTCCCTCCTCATTCATTAGTCTTTGTGTTAAAATCAAAGGACAACAAATAACCGAAACGGTGGTAGTATGTCATACAAACAAATCAACTTCAAAATTTGTCAAATAGACATGATTACTTACCATGTCATACGCAATAATCACTTCAAAATTTGTCAATTAATGGGTCCAAGAACACGTAGATTTTGTAAAATAAATAAATAAATTTAGAGATATTTTACACGATACCCCATGTTTTTATATGTGTAACCCTCTTTTTGAGCTAAAAACTTTTGACCGCCGATAATTCTTGTTGTGAACTTCGAAGACGACAATTTTTTTTTTAAAAACTAAAGATCTCGTAAAGACCATCAATCTGGAAAAAAAAAATTGTTACGTTATGAACTCGTAAGCATTAGATATAGCCACTTAAAGTTTATTTTGTTAAAAACGTTTAACCGGCCATAACTCTTGCCATAAATCCATAAAGTGGCAAATTTTTTTATTTTTTTTTCAAATATATCGTGAAGAAAATCAATTTAAAAAAAGAGTCGTCACATTCCGAACTCGTAACCATGAATTATAGGCGGTCAAAATTTTTTAGCCAGTTAAAATTTATTTTTAGGTACTATGTAAAATTCACATGAATTTAAAACCACGAGTCAATAAGGACTAATAAAATTGCTTTCTTTTCATCATGAAAACTTGAAATTCTTATAAATTTGTATTTCATGTGAATGAATAAAATGATGCCATTAGGGTTGGAGATTTTAGGATATTACTATAAAGATAAATTATTCTATAAGGATGTAGCATGATTTCACTTTGGTAATAATATTTTCTTTGTAATTTTGTATTTTGTATTTGTAGTTTTTCTATTATCGGACTTTTTTAAATAGTGGCGGAGTTAAGGGAGAGTTAGGGCTAGCACGGGTAGGGGTGCCCGCTGAAGCCTAGAGGATAAGATTTTA
Source organism: Silene noctiflora (assembly GCA_009801015.1). NCBI lineage: Eukaryota > Viridiplantae > Streptophyta > Magnoliopsida > Caryophyllales > Caryophyllaceae > Silene > Silene noctiflora. Next base: position 178,647 of record VHZZ01000146.1, read on the forward strand.
ATGGTTATAGTTAAAATTTACAAAAATAAATAAATAAATCAAGTTCCAGTCCAAAATAAAGTAATTTTTTCACATTTTTTAGCCTTCTGTTTTTTTTTTTTTTACTTTTGACTTGGGCATTATACCGAGCTGCTTTTATTATTGGATTTTGTAAGATAATTAGTGCAAAATCGTATAGGGTAATTAAAACCATTATTATGAATAGGATTTCATAGCTTTCACTATAGATAAAAGTTTCAAATAATGGAAAAATAAAAGACAACTCGTTTTATTATTTGTTCCAATGAACAATCGATATAACTAATTTTCTTTTCAATCGTGATTATTAATTTAATAGACATTAGTTTTAATCCGTGCAAACTTGCTCTGAATTGCTTATTTAACAATAGTTATTATTAAAATTGACAAAATAGATAAATATCTAAACTTAAATGCACAAAATATAGTCTAAAAAAACTAATTATATACATACAATAATTACTATAAAGATACAATTTATATTAAGAACCTAATAACATTATAAATTTTTGGAAATATTCGATATAAATATATTAGGTGTTGTATTAGATATGAACTTGGTAATTTAAATGAATATAACAATGAAATGATAGGAAAGTAATTAAATAAGGTTAAAATATATGGGGGTCCCATACAAAAAAAAAAAAAAAAATTGAAAAGAAGTAACCAATCAAAACAATTTAAATGACTCAGCTTTTATACTATTTAGATTATTAGAACTTTTCAATAGAAAGTATATTCATATTCATTGCACAAATAGGATTATACATCCAGTTGTATATAAACATTGTACAATTAACGTATAAGTATTTGAGTTTATGTGTATTTTTTCTGAGTTAATTCAAAGTTTATTGTTTTATTGTGTAAATGGATGAGTTCAAATACTTTCTAATAAAGCTCATATTTTTTTAAATAAAACTCGAATACTTTATTACAAAGCTCATACTCTACACCGTACAACTAGTACATCTGGTGGTATAGTCCATAAATTGTATTCATTGAGGCATATATTTTACGGTAAGGGCTTGTTCTTTTAGATTTAGCTTTCTAAATTTTATAACTTGAACTTATAAAACCTTAACTATTTTGAACCGAATTCATGAGATTTCAATTCAACGGAACTTACAGGAGCTGAATTTGAAATTGTGAGTTCTAAACTTATAGAAAATTGAGTATGAATTGATCTGGAATTTTTTAAACTGAACTTATGAAATATGAATTATACTTACAGAGTTATTATAAGATCTAATTAACTTGTCTTTCTAAATTTATAAGATTTGAAATTTTTTTCTATTGAACATATAACATCGAAATTGAATTTAAAAAGGTGACTTTAAATTCAAAAGAATATAATCTAAATTATGGGGATAATTCTTATATATTCATATTCAATTACCTTGGCAATGCCAAAGTTAACTAGAATACTACCATAGCTAAAATAAACTCATACAATGTCATGCACTTCGTACTATTTCCTTTACTTCTTACGAAATGCTTCATTTCGATTCTTAAACGAGAATTTGTGATTTTTAAAATTGCTTTATTTCTATTTGAACACGGTTTATGACTTTATGCGATTAAAATTCAATGTTATGATAGTGAAACTCACCACCTAGTCACACAAATTTACCACCTTAATATTTGGGCAAAAGTAAATATAAATTCCAAAAAAATATACAAAATACTTATTAATTAGTATCACTATATATTATCCATTTCCCCATTATTTTGAGCTTCTCTATTATTAAAGTCACCCTTTTGTTAATTGAAGTTTAATGTTGTCAATTTCTAGTTTGACTTATTTTTTAAAGAACTATACTACCTACATTAGAATTTATTTGTTTGGTATTAAGTTATTTTCTAACATGTACTCCAATAAATGAGTATGTCTCATATATATAATTTAGGTCGAGCTCTTACCAAATGAGCTAACAAGGAATCGTTCTAACTTAACCAAAGATCAATATTAAAACTCATGAAGAAAAGTTATATCGCCTTAATGGTTCTACCCAGTTCGTGTGTGGACTAAAACAGATACTCCTTCCATTCAACTTCACACTACCACTTTTTTTTTTCACGTTTGTCAACGCGTGTTTTACGCGGTAAATATTGTTAGCTATGTATTTGCAAAAATTATAAAAGTTAGATATTTATAATATACACGTAAAGATGAATCAAACAAGACCCCATATGAATATACTTTCATTTACGTATTGAGAGAAAATTGAATTTGAATACTCGCTTGTGAATAGTGTGCAAAATAGATAATGGTAGTGTGGAGTTGAATGGAAGAAGTATATGATATATCCAAAAGATCAAAATGGATGATGCTAGGGCTTCACCGGCCGGGTGGTACTCAATTTAGATAAACTAGACGGTTAATGAATAGGTCTCATATACTCGGAATTAGATAACCTAGACGGTTAATGAATAGGTCTTATATATTCGGAATAATATTTTATGCTCTTCAACCGCACACAAAGCATTAACAAGAATTCTTATGTAAAACGATTTTACACAGTTTAAGACCACTTTACTCGATCAACCTCACTCAAATAACCTTCATCAACTACAATACTTGGGTGAAATGGACATCAAAGTATTCTATAGATTGTTTTACAATGTTTTATCGTAAATCGGTTTTTCATATATATATTCATTATGTATAGATTATTGTGCTATGGAATTTAATATGCAGCTAATAATGTTTTCATTTGAGATAATATATTGCAACCCTACATGCAAGACTATATTTTTCACCAAGCAAATAAATTAACACAAATTATCGTTTAAAACGGGGTAAGTAATATAATATGAATAAAACAAAAGCCGAATGAATAGGATAAAGCAACAGAAGTAGGATGATACTTAACCCGTTTTTAGGTTTACATTTGTCTTAAAGGGAGACTTAATTAATGATTAATTAACATGCTTTCACAAATAAATTAATAAATTAAACAAAACAAACAACTTAATTAAAATAGTACAATTAATCCTAATCTTAAACCTAGATAACTATGTACCCTAGGAAAAAAAATGACATGGTTTTTATTTCTTCATTTGCCAAACTTACTTGACTTGCAATAATCCATCAAAATCATGAATCAATCAATAGTACCTCATCATATTAAGTCTTGAACTGTACCGAAACTCGGTACCACCAGGTGACGTATAATTTATGATTAACTTTTAATTAGTCAATCATACATGCTTGGAAATCCTTGATAATAATCAATCATTTGCCCTTTATTATCTTCATAATCATCCAATGACCCAAAATAATCAAGACTCATTTCAGATGGTACCGGTCCATGATAATCATCCGGTTTCACCGGTTCAACCTCATCATTATGATCAACACCACCATGACTATTATATGTGCTTGGCTCCACATCTAGGGCTGAATTGTAGTCGTTGTTGTTATCGTTACCGGTCCACTCGGTCGCATCGCGGCCAGTGAGTCCTTGGACCAGGGCTTGAAACTCGTTAGCATTTACCTACAAATTAAACTCCGTAAATAAGGTATCGGTCATCTATTTACCTTTAATTAAAATTCCCTCGTAAAAAAAAAAAAAAAAAAATACTGATACTCTCTCTCATTCAAAAGATTCTTTACCTCTTATTAAAATATTAGTACGAGAAAAAAAAACATACATCAGATGTAATACCTCATATTTTATTTGTTTTTGATCACTTCATTTTTTTTTGAGCATATAAATTTTTTTCTAAGCTTATTAAAGTTCAAATTTTAATTTTTAATTTTTTTTTTCCGGTCAAAACTGAAGTTTAATTAAGTTTATATGTAATGTTTTTGTGTTTTATTGTAATTTTTCGAGTTTAATGTATAAATGAATGAACTCAAAAACTTTATGATAAAACTCAAAGAAATTTAAAACAAAACTCAAAAACATTATTATAATGCTCAGAAACTATAAGACTGGTGGTAGTACATCGCATGTATAATCTACTTACTGTCCTCCGACAAAAGAAAGAAAAACGTAAAGAACCTGTTGAATAAGACGGAGTACTATTTACCTTAAATTTCACCGGGTTCGATATGTAGACAACCTTAAGAGGTTTATTTTGATGGCTAATATTATCCTTGTTTTTGTTGGTTTTATTTTTTGCAAATTTTTTGGAAGATTTGTTCTTGGTTAGAACTTGTTTGGACATTTTTGGTGCAATATTTGAGTTGTTTACATTAGGGTTTTGGCCAAATTCTGATGACATTTTTTATTGTTTTTGTTGTTCTTTGTAGGTAATATAATAATGAAGAAATAAAAAAAATAAAAGTTTTGAGATATGAAGATAAATTTGATAAATTTATGAATAAAATTTGTGGAGGAAATGAAGGGGAAGTATGAGGATATTTATATAGTGTCGGTGAGATTGGTATTTTTGGAAAGAATATTATATAAATATTAATTTTTAATGAAAATGAATAATACAAAAATGACCCAAAAATGACCCGAAAATGAGAAAGGGGGAGATAATTGATAAGGTACGTGCTGTATGTAGGAAGTATAGTGAAAAGGAAAGGTCTAGTTACGGGAATTTAAGGGAATTTAAGTCACACGCCAACCATCCTTGAGATTAGGGTAGTAAATAATCTGAGTCGGTATATAATAAGAAATAATGAGATGACGTCACCGGGTGACATCTAAATTAAGCGCCACCTGGGGCATAACAGTAAATTTCTTGTATATCTTTACTTCCCTCTCTAAGTTTTGAATCCCCTTACTACTAAGAGAATACTCTAAAATGCACCTAACTCTAATCTTTAATAAAATTCAAAATTATGAATTTTCATTTAATAACATAAAATTGGTATTAAACTATAGACTATAAGTTGCTAAATATTTC
>VHZZ01000146.1:210148-242367 GCA_009801015.1 Silene noctiflora
TTTTTTTTTTTTTTTAATAATGGTAAAAAAATGTGATATGTTTTTTTTATTTATCTTTTTAAATAAAGCCGGTTTTATTTTACGCATTTTAGTTCAGTCCAATTCCGTTCAGTTCAATTCAGTTCAGTTCAGTTCAGGTCCTCTAGTTACGTTTAGTTTCGTTTAGTTTTGTTCATGTCAGGTACTCAGGTCATTTGGTTGAAGTTGAGTTGGACAGTTTATTAAGTAACACAAATTCTCATTTGTGACGGGCAAGTGGGGAGGGCAAGTGGGAGGGGTTGTGAGACGTCACAAGTTTGTGACCGTCACAAGCTAGACAGGCTGATTAAGTTAATGGAGAATTTTGGCTGAGGTATTTAAAATTGGTGATATATTCGAAACTTTTGTCAACCTATGATTTATTTATATAAGTTTGTGGATAGAAAGTTTAAAATTTTATGGGAATAGCGAATCATTTATCGAAAAATAGAGAAAAGAATTGTGGCTTGAGCTCGGGTCGTATTGAATTCTCAATTATATTAGTTTTCATTTTAGATCATTCTAAGAAAAAAAAAAGGCTTTTTCTTTGTGCCATTTGTCTTTGATTTTAAATTTTTTGTTTTGTAGTAATTTTTGTTTTTTTGTCAATTTTTTCTTGGTTAGAAATTGAAATTTTTGTCCTTTATTTTTTCTTGGAAGCAGTGCTTGTCTCTTATGGTGGAAAATGAGTTTTTTTTATTTGTCTTAGTTCATTGCAATTATTTATTGTTCATGTAGTTGTATAGTGTATCTTGTGGCAGTAACTTGTAAGCTGAAACAACCTTAAATGTGATATTTTCAGAAATATCCCTACCATTTTTTTTCTGGTGACTTTTAAGCAGTTATGTTGCTGTTTTGATCATTGATTGAAGATTTCAAAATGTCAACATTATTAACTCTTGTATAGTATAATGGTTTAGTAGTTGTTAATGTATTCAATAATTTTTTATCCGCTTACAACTTATAATAGGATTGTATCCTTGAGGTCCCGACCTTGTGGTTGAGAGTTGTGATTAAATATTTTTGACAAACACGTCGTAAATTTGAATCCTTTGTCCCGTTTCTACTGATCTTGTACGAAAAAATAATTATAGGGTGATTCTACCGAGAAAATAATTTAGCAGAACTTTCTACTATATGCTTAGTCTTGCATTACGTACCCCCCAACAATGCAGCTCTAGGCTTGTCATTTACAGAGTACTTATTCTAAAATGTGGGATGATTTGAAGGAGACTTGGGATATGTTGAATCTGAAAGACATATGTTATGCATATCTTGTGCAAGTTGTCAGCTCACTCAGTTGTCGTCGGATCATAGAAAAATGTATGAATAATAAATAGATTACCCTCCAACACTAAATTCGATGTTTGTGAGCTGTGACTCTCTTAGTGATAAATAAAGGGGATTCCCGGTACTGATCAGTGTGCATACAGCATACGTGCTTGAAGTATATCATGATGACTAGGCCTCATATGGAATGGAGAGTTAGGGAGAAACAAACAAGTTCGTCAAAGTGGAAACAGCTTGATGCTAATTTAGGCAGGCATATCATTGCGAATTGGAAATTAGAATCACGAGCACTGGCTCGTCTTCTAAATATAATTATGAACTATTTTTATGCATACTTTGAACTTAATTTTGATATAAATTAAGCCTCAAGTAAAAACTCTAAACTTTTTAATGACAATGTTAACTTGATCACATCAGAGTATCAGACCGTGCTCTCTTCGCTTTGTTGATCATGCCAGTCATTGTAAATGGCACCAATTCTTTACCATTCATAGTAATGCCTTGATTCATGACCAGCAGGCAGGTAACACAAGTAAAAAAACAAAAAATGCCCATGTATGTTACATTTTCTAACTTTTTGACATTATTATTAATGTGGGAAGGTTTTTGGGTTTCCATTCCGAAAATCTTAGCTAATGGCCAAAATACTCTCCCATGTATTCGCAGAGAAGGATAGGGAATTGGGAGAAGCTCATGCTGAAATAAAGGGATTGAGGCAATCAGACCGTCTGAAAGAAAAGGCAGTTGAAGAGGTATATCTACAATCAAAGCTGGCTCCCTCTAATCCCTCAGCATGCATCCCCTTGGGGTTCTTTAAAAACAGATCTATTTTTTATTTATTTTTATTTGCAAAAAACTGGTATTTTGTGTATATCTGTGTAGTAGGAAATGGAGCAACTGTGGTTATTGATGCACAGTTATTGTGTTTTGGATTTTAGCTTAATGAAGAACTACATAAAGTGGATGGGAAGCTTAAAGCAACTCAAGCTGCTCTTGATAGCAAGGTATAATGGTTAAATAATACGAGTACATTTGAGTTTTGAGCAAGTTGAAATCGAGTTGGTTACATCACCTTTTGGATCGTGCATGTTGATATTCGCATCTTATGATCTTATTGTTCAATGGAATGATTCTAATTTTTCAGAACCTTGAAATTAAAAAAATCAATGAAGAGAAGAAAGCGGCTCTTGCCGCTCAATTTGCTGCTGAAGCTACACTTAGACGAGTTCATGCTGCACAAAAGGATGACGACATGCCTCCCATTGAGGCCATTATCGCTCCACTCGAAGCAGAGTTAAAGTTGGCCCGACAGGAGGTATGCCTTCAATTTTCTCTATTTCCTATTTTCTTTTAATTTTCATTATTCTATATCTCGTTAATGGTATTAGATGACGGTTCATGTTAGCTAACCTCAAATCATTTTAATTAAGGCTCTATTGCTGTGTGTTTTATATATTTTAGATAATGATTTACTTGTGAATTTCTCTGTTTCCAGATTGCAAAATTGCAGGATGACAACAAAGCTCTGGATCGTCTTACAAAATCCAAGGAAGCTGCGTTATTGGAGGCGGAGAAAACTGTTCAGATGGCTATGGCAAAGGCGTCACTGGTTGATGATCTGCAGAACAAGAACCAGGAATTGATGAAGCAAATTGAGATTTGCCAGGTTTGCATCCCAACTTACAAGTTTACCACCTCATTTCTCTGTGGTCATTTAATTTTCGTTTGCTAAAGTTTGCGGACTCGATCAGGAAGAAAACAAAATTCTGGACAAGATGCATCGTCAAAAGGTTGCAGAGGTTGAAAAGCTTACCCAAACTGTTAGGGAGCTTGAGGAAGCAGTTTTGGCAGGTGGAGCTGCTGCTAATGCGGTTCGAGATTACCAGCGTAAAATGCAGGAGATAAATGTAATTCTAAACTCTTAACATACTCCCTCTATATATATTGTCCCATATTCTTTATGGCACATTCGAAAATAGTGATCCCTTGCTACATTTAATTAAGCAAGTGTCGGTCATTGAGGGGTTATATGCTTTCACGAGCTAAGTAAGTGTCGGTCAGTTGGTCCTTGTCGATGTGCTTGCCTTTTGCTGATGTCAGACTCTCTTATGTTATCTGTATAGGATGAGAAGAAAATTCTAGACCGGGAGCTAGCTCGTGCAAAAGTCACTGCAAATAGGGTTGCTACGGTAGTTGCTAACGAGTGGAAAGATGGCAATGATAAAGTAATGCCTGTTAAGCAATGGCTTGAAGAAAGAAAATGTTATCAGGTTTGTCATTATATGGTTGAACAGTAGCCTTTTCTTTTGTTGCATTTCTGTCAGTAGTTTATTCTTAAACTGATACGGAGTATTTATTTGACCAAAAACTTGCTGAGATTTATATTACCCACACGATTTGAATGGTCATTGTGACATAGGGACTTGTCTGGTATGAGTGGTATCTATGTGAATATAAACCGACTTGGGATTAGTTTTGCTGTCGTTAAATGTAAAGAATGCATCAGGATAATCTTTGTAAAGAATACGAACCAAACAGATTATTGGAAGTTTATTTTTCTTTGGGAATGTGTAGCATTAAACTGGACCCTTAATGTGTTTTGCTATACGTTTTGTGATGATGCAACTCGTGCGCTGCATGATGATGTTGGTCACTGAGAAAAATAAATTTAACTGAAACATAACATTCCTCCTATTTTTTCATGCTTATATTATTCATTTATTTATTTTTATTTATTTTTTGGGGGGAGGGGGATTTTGTGCTACCGCGGAGTACGCAGGCTGCAAAAATTCAATTTAGGTGTCTTAAATTCTTGCTCCGTTTGCTAATTTATTGCAGAGAGAAATGCAGCAACTTCGTGATAAGCTTGCCACTGTAGAGCGCACAGCAAAGGCAGAAGCACAGTTAAAAGTGGGTGTGCCATCTTTTCTATTTTAATGTAATTCTTTTTTTCAGTAACTCTCTTAAAGCAAGACGGTCTGATCTTCTATAGGAGAGTACTAGTATTAAGATAGCCTACATTTTGACATCATATGCTTATAATGATGATAGGAAATATTTATATATGTGTGCCATCAATATTTTCACTTTATCAAAGTAAACGTACATCTATTATATACACATTGCATTTGAGCTATTTGTTAATGTGTCGGTTCTGTTAACAAGACTGACCTGTACAATTCGTGTCTGTCCATTACTCCCGTCTAATGTTTATATCACTTATTTGTAGGAGAAATACCATCTACGATTCAAGGTGTTGGAAGAAAAGCTAAGAGTATCTCCAAGTGCTAACCCCTCTCGTGGTCCTTCAGATGTTAGAAGTGTGAGCAATGGTCGGTCCCAAGTGAGAAGCACAAGCAATGGCAGAGCTCGTCGTCAATCGTTGGGAGGAGCTGAGAACTTCTCTAGGTTGTCTCCTAATGGATACTTGACTAAAAAAAACCCTATTTCGCCTCGTGGGACCCTACGATCTAATGGTGGCATCAAAGCAAAAGATGGGGACATACCAGAGCCAATTGCAGGGGGAACTACCAATGCAATTTCAAATGGCATTGACAAGGATCTTACTGGGTGTCCAAGAGAAGCGGAGGATAATAATTCAGCCGGAAAGACCAATACAGACAGCGATGATACTGTGTCTGGGGCATTGTATGATATCTTACAAAAGGAAGTTGTAATTCTGAGGAAAGCTTGTCATGAGAAATCTCAAAGTCTCAAGGACAAGGATGATGCTATTGAGGTTAGGGCCTGCTCCATTTATGTTACTTAGACTCGGATATGAGTGTTAAACACGTACATTATCCAGAGTAAAACTAGATGCAAATTGCAACTCAAGTTTTCTGTCACAGGGACCTTATCCTAAATGGACAAGTCTCCATAGAATAAACACATCCACAAAGTTGAAAATTTTCAAGTTTTTTCAAGTGAAATATTTAGTCATTTGAGATATAGGGCTTCCGATCATTAAAAATCGTACAAAGGTCTACTACTTCAGTCTTGTCATGTGTACCTCCCTTTTGGTTCTGTGAAGAGAAGTGTCAGATTGGTAAGGTTCCATATTTATATCCTTAATGCTGGTCAAACATGGAGACAACCTAATAATGTAGAGTCGAACTAGCATGACCTCCCACTTTCCATATGGCTCCAATGTTTATTCTTCTGAATTCCACAGATGTTGTCGAAGAAGGTAGAGACCCTAAACAAGGCCATGGAAGTGGAAGCCAAAAAAATGAGAAGAGAAGTAGCGGCTATGGAGAAAGAAGTTGCTTCTATTCGCAACAAGGAGAACGACCAACGAGCTCGGAGAATGAGTCTTGCTGGTAGAGGAGCTGTTAATGGTTCGCAAACACATTCTGCAAGGTAACATATTGTTGAATCACAAATACATACTTATATGAGGTGGTTTTACATAAGCATTATCTTGTAGAACTATTAGACCCAAATACAGCTATAAAAAGAATATTTGGTTTGTATAGTTCGTGGTATGAGACATTGAGACCAGAGTTATATCTGTCGTTTATAGAGATGATTACAGTATCTTAGTGTAAAACCGTTTCGCAAGATACTTCTATAATTTAATGTTCTTTTTCTTGCTAGAAATTGTGGCTTATAACTGCTGTCATTTCTTCTCAGGAACATTCGAAATTTATAAGGATGATTCTTGCCCCAGTAATCCAGTATGCTTGCACAGAAAGGCTTATGTCCTTGAAATCTACAACGATAAGCTTAATACGTTTTGTTTCTTCATTTTTTAAAGAGCTGATTAGCTTATTAGTCCAGGGAGACTTCTTGTAAATCTTGATTAACATGATTGTGAATTTATGAGAATATAGTGTTTTGTGGGTTTTGTGTTGGTTCTCCTCCTGGTGATTGTTTTTAGACCGTCACTTTTGAAGGACGCCTATTTGATTTAGAACGGTAAAATCGTACATCTTTTATTGTATTTTCTGGGTAGGGCTTCATTTTATTGTGGTGAGATCGGCATTATGCTGGGAAGAAATGATCGGGGTATGAACTTGAATATCATTGCATAACCGAGATTTTCTAAAATGGAAGCTAGACTCCGTACTATTTATTTGATTCCTTTTCACTCATTGTGTATGATGCAAGTGACGGTCATACACTACTATCGACATTGAATATACTTTCTCCGTTTCACTAAATTAACCTTTTTATTTTTCGTAACAGAAATTGAAAGAATAAAGATGTTTGAAGAATCGGCGAGTGTATGTGCAGTCTGTGTCCTTCCATATAGATTTCCTTTTGTTTTTTCCGACGAAAGAACCAATATTTTCCTTGTTACAGTTTGGTAGACTCTGCATTTATAGGTAATAAAATTGAATTTGAATCAGAAGAGCCAATTTGCAGGCTTGAAGTTTGTAGGTAATACAACCTATTAAACCTAAAGAATGTAATATGATTAATCCAACTCGAGAACGGAAGTCGACTAGAACAAAACTACTACATACATGACCCAAAACAGCTCCAAATATGACCAATCTGAAATACCTTAAAATGGGTAAAATAACAGAAACCTTACACTAGTCACAACCGGAAAATAATCGAGCTCAAACCTAACCAACCACATTACCATTTCTGAGGTGCAAAATATGGTGGACGCGTGGTGTTGAATAATCAGGTTTCCAACTCCATTTCAAGACGGTCCAACCAAACACCAGAACGGACATAATCCATTCTTAACACTCGATCAAATTTAATTAAGTGCTGCATCATAGAAAAAAGAGTTAAACCATTTTATTCGATTTAAAGGAAACGAGACCTCTCCAGCCGGCAAGATTATGGTTTCCTGATCATCATAGGAACTCTTCAAGGGAGTAAATCCGACACACTTGTTTGTCTAAGCACGTCTACGAGAGCCAATCTTGCTTCCCATGAATTGTTTGTCTTCAAATTATCGGCTTTCATTCTCTCCCTCATCCCGTATGCCGGAGCCTTGGCATTTATGTAAGTTTGGAGAAGAGAGCTGAACGCCCTACTCCCAGGAAAATAGCCAGCCTGCTTCATCATATGGAAAACTTTCTCAGCATTATTAACATTACCCCTTTTGGAATAATGATCTAAAACGGTCATATAGGATTTAAGCATTGGTTTCAGTCCTTGCTGCTTTTGTGTTGCTTTATGCAGCACAGAGATTGCTTGCTCCGCTTCCCCGACACCCACATACAGCATGACAAGTGCATCCCACGCCATCGGCCCCATTTTACTATTATTAGCGTCTGTCATTTGCTTCAGTAGCTCCCTCCCTTTGCTGAACATCTTGTTTTCCGTATAAACTCTAAGCATTACACTATAATGCATGGTGGAAGGGGTTTTGTACGTTTTGATCATTTTGTCAAAGATGGCTTCTGACTTTTCAATGTTCTTAAGCTTTCCCCAGGCGGTAATTGCAGCAAAGAAATCTCTTTGCCGAGCTATCGGCTCAACCAGTTTCCAAATTCTTTCTACTTCCTCAGGCTTCCCGAGAGCAGCATATATATGGAGGAGAGTGGGGCATATGGAATGGTGAGTCATCAAGTCTTTCCCTTCCATATCTGTCAGAACTTCCTCGGCCTTTTCTCGCAGACCAGCAGCCACATAATGCCGAGCTACAACGGCTTGGATCTGGAGGTCGGGTTCTAAACCTTCAGCCATCATCTTCTTGACAATTAGCTCCATTCCTTTGATGTCCTTATATTGGCCTTTTGTGTCTATCAACAATTGGTAAGTAAAAGCAGAAGGCTTAATATTCTCTTTCTCCATCATTAGAAGTAAGTCAGCAATTTTTCGCTTATCGGTCAACTTGTAGAGAACAAGCATCTGGTTGTAAGTGGAAACTGTAATTGGAAACCCGAGATTTTTCATTTTATTGAACAATTGTTCAGATTTATTCACAAGTTTCAAAGAGACAAAGTTCTTTAACAATATTCTGTAGACCAACTCTTTTCTGAAGGATTCAGGAATAGTGTCGACGTAGCTCTCTGCTTCCTTAAGCCCACGTAGCTTTGCAATCATACCAATCCTAGATGCATAATCTCCTTCCGAAAAATCGAAATCATCTCTTCTCTCCAGCCATTCTGACAGCTGAGAAACAATAGATTCAGCTATGTTATAGGGTTAAATAGCACATAATTATCGAATTTACCTAAAAAATCACGCAGGAAATGAAAATCAGATCTCTGGAATACTACAGAGTACAGACCCTCCTACCATCTTCCCACTTCCATGAGAAAATCGCATACAGTAACAATAACAATGGATTTCAAGCAGTAATTAAGTTTACATTCAAGGATTGAAGGATTATAATTTTATAATAAGGGATTTTACTGGACACAAGAGTCTCCTGCCCAGATTAAAGCAAGCAAACACACCTGCAAGGCCTTTATTAAGTTGCGTATATGTAGGTATGACAAAACTTGATATACTTCCGAGCGACTTAACTCCTTGTCCTCAAAATATTTGTCAAGAGCACCAAAAATAGGCCCGGACTCCTCCAAAATCAACTGCTGTAGAGCTGAGGGTGCATATTTAGCTTTTGATGCTGCCTTACCCCCACTCTCCACTGTGTCTCCGGTAAGGTCAGTTTCCAATGCGTTCTCCAAACTTGCATCAAGAATATCAAAGTCAGACTCAGAGTCCGATGTAGAACCAGAATCAGTATCAGATGAAGAACTACTTGAACCATCTACAATATCTGTCTCAACTGTATCAAATGCTGCAAATGTTACTAGCTCAGAAAACCCATTTTCCAATTTTTCAATTTCATCTCCACCATTCTTACTGTCTGCTTGTGAAGAAATACTTCGACATCCAGTTGATAAGAGTTTAGGATCAGCTACTGTGGAAATGCAAGTCTTAGATGTTATCCATCTATTAAACAAGTGAGGCTCGGAAGCGCTTAAATTGCCTTTTGTATGGCTGCTAATTGGTTCAAAAGCAGAACAGGCTCGAAAAGCTGTTATCTTCAAGCCAGGAGCTCTGAAATACAAAGAATAAAAACATGAGCATGGTCTTAACCAACCAAATCCGCCCAATTCATGGACTATACCACCAGTTGTACTAGCTGTGCGATGTAAATCTGAGCTTTGTAATAAAGTATCCGAGTTTTATTTTAAAGAATATGAGTTTTATTAGAAAGTATCTGAGCTCATACATTTACACATTAAAAATATAAACTTTGAATTAGCAGAGAAAAAATACACATAAGCCCAAATACTTATAGATACCTATACACCTTGGTTGTACAATACAACTGGATGTATAATCCTATTTGTGAAATCCGCCAGCATTTATAAACCGCAATCAAGATATCCCTCCCTCGACTTCTGTGGCACCTTACTCATGAACACCAACCAACTCTTCAGAGTTTTTTTTACCGTTTAGACGCTGAAGTACTATCAAACAATGTTCCTACACCAATTTTTCTTGTGACATTCATGCATTTTCCTTTTACTATACCCAAAATCCGGTAACTTGAACTAAGAATTTTCGAAGCACTAATTTCATACTCCTGCAGTCGATTTACGTTACATTCTTTACTGTCACAGCACCATTATCAACCCCCTAACGATTATCAGCACGATTTTCAGTAAAACAAACAAACAGCATGATTAACAGTCCCCTAACGATTAATCATTTCCCCATAAACAAACATTTTTGAACGATTTGACACAAGACAGATCAAAAAAACAAATAGAACAATAATTCACAGAATCAAACAGAAACCTTAATTCCAAGAATCACAATTTATGTATTCGACCCCCCTTACCCTGCAAATTGCGAGAGCCCTTTTAATCAAAATACAAAATAACAAATACCCAAAAATGAAAACAGTAATTGGGTGCCATGCATTTCCTGTAATTACAACAACAAATCAGATTAATAAAGCTCTAGCATTTTTATTTTTCTTCTATTATAATGTAAAATTTAGAGAGAAACAAAAAAAACAGAAATGAAAGAACAGAAAGAAGAGTATACTTGAGAGAAGCTCGACGAATTGCCCACATTTTTGAAGTTGATTAATTGATTACAAATGCTTGGAGAAAAGGGTTTTGGGTCTGAAGTGAAGGAGTTACTGGTGAACCCTAAGAAAATTCATTCATACTCAGAAAGTCACAAGTTCTCCTTGTAAATGGGTTATTCGGATTCGAGTCGGGTCACTTCATATTAGGTTATTTTCGAGGCAATAATTAATTAATTATCAGGTGTGGGCATTTTTGGGTCGGTCGTTTGGATTATTTTGGGTCAACATTTTGCTTAAAATAAGTCGTTTCAGGCAATTGGGTCATTTCGAGTCACTTTAAGTCGAGTCATGTCACTTTCGGGTCGGCCCTATCGAGTCAAATTCGAGTCACTTTTCGGGTCAAATTCAGGTCTCTGGTTAGCCTTATCGAGTTGAGTCATTCGGGGGACAGTTTTGTCAAGTCTACTCACAAGTCACAAACCTTATAAAGTCGAGTCATTCGAGGAATTCACATTTGACTACATCTAATAAATAAAATATGAAAATGGTTTAAATGAATTTGTTTTATGAGGTGAAGTATTTGATCTACGTTGTGAAATGGATTTTCTCTCCTATTGAATTTGTGACGGATTTGAATATGAAGTATCTAAGAAATCTAGTTAATAATCCGTATTTTGTTTATGTTGGTTAATTAACCAATTTCTTGAACTCTTAAGATTATTAAATGTTAAACAAATCTAATTGTCGTATTATGTTTTGATATCGATTTTATTTTATAATTTGTGTTGGTTAGTTCTTATAAATCCAAGAGCAAATATACCAAAGTTGGCTGGTGTGAGTGGTAAAGGCTCTCATCTCTTAAACAAGTGGTCAGGGGTTCGATCCTGACTCTTGCGAATGAAAAGGCCAAACTTGGGAGGGGCAGGTTGGTGAAAACATAAAATAGCGCCTATGAGGCGAGCCATCTGAGGAAGCTCGCACCGTTGACATCTCTAATTATAATACGAATGGTTGGATTTTAAAGTTGTAGATGAGCGATATTTTACGGTTCATGGACTATACATCTGAGGTACTACCTCTTGATATTTATTTTCTGAGTTTTATATTAAAGTTTTCGAGTTCTATTTTAAATATCATGAGTTTGTAGTATTATGTTTTTGAGTACATTTATTTAAAGCATTAAACTAAAAAAATATAATATTACTCACAGACTATATTTAAAAATACTAATATGCTCAGAAACAATGTATATATGCTCAAAAATTAAAAGGCCTGAGGTACTACCTCAGATGCGTAATCCTTTTTCTCGATATTTTATGAGTAGTACATTTATTTTGATACACAATCCAAAGTGAATTAAGATACAAAGCAAATCTCCTATCTACTAAAAGAATAGGTAATCTCATCATTTTTTCCCCCAAAAAGTATCTTCTTAAATAAGGAAGCTAATTACATTAAATGCATTTACTAAACAAGGAAACTAATAAATATATTTTATTTAATTTACTTATTAAGGTAATGATAAATACAGCCCGACTATATTTAAGAACTAAATTACTTCCCAAAATGAAATTAAATTAGGAATTTATGACACAATTACGCGTAAATTGATGTCATTAATGCTTGATTTAATATTTTCTTTCATATTCTGCTACCTTAAATACAATCCTTAGAGCTGTATTTATCATTATCTTTTCATTAAAATTAATCTTTTCATCAAATTATATTATTTTCATTAAAGTCTAAATTATAATCCTTTAATTAAAATATAAATAAAATCTATATAAAACTATAAATGGCTAAAACTTATATTGATATTATTATTTGATAATGACTTAACTCATACTACGTATAAAATAAAACTGTAAATCACTATATTACTTTTGCGACAAAAAAACTAAGAGAATTTAAAGTTGAAATCATTAGCTTTGTGGTATAAAAAAAAGTATTTGTGTAAAATATATTTCAGCACATTACCTACTTCTCTTGATTAATTGTTAGTTACAAAGACCATAAATATAAAAAATTAATGAAATACCACTAATATATAAAAGTAATTTATCAAAAATAAAAAAAACTCTATATACCGTGCATTTATTGCACGGGATCTAAACTAGTTATTAAATTAAAACAAGAATTTTTTGTGAAAAACTACCTAATATTTACCTCATTTCCATAAATACTACCTAAAGTTTTTAATTTTGCGAAAAACTACCTAATGTTTTTAAAATTTTGTCGAACACTACCAAATTGAAATTTTCGATCAAATTAGACAAAATTCTAACTCGAAAACATTATTTTTGGCATATTACATACACTATTTACTATACTTAACCACCGCCAACTGTTTTGATTAGCTACTAACTTAGTTACTTTAATTTTTTTTACTACATTTGACTATTTTGGCTGAGATCGTGGCTAATTTGGACGAAATGATGACTAATTTAATTGGCATTTTGATTTGTTTGTCGAAAATTTAGTTAATTTGGCAAAAAAATTGTCGATTTTGCTCATTAATTTTAATTTGGTAGTGTTTGACAAAAGATATAAAACATTAGGTAGTTTCTAGCAAAATTAAAAACTTTAGGTAGTATTTATTAAAATGAGGTAAATACTAGATAGTTTTTCACAAAAAAAACTCTTAAAACAATTCTAAATTAAACCGAACTTAGAATCAGGTCGTGTTGAATGAAGGGAGTATATTTCAAATTAAGACGGTATTAAGCGAGAGAATCTATGGACTTTCTAAATTTGAAATTGCCTCACTTCCTCATGATTGACTCAAAGGTGGCTATAAAATGTTGTTGAATGTTGATTGTTGAGTAATGGAAGAGTTTGGTAGAATTTAGGCAACATTCAGCTTACCTTCCTTAACCTCCTTTACTACTTAAACTATTAATAACTATACTTTCTTCATCATTTGATTCACATAATCACATTTTCTTTGATTTTTCTTCACTGTCACTTTCTCCCTCTTCCTAAAACACCTACTTTACTCACAAAACCTTATAAAGTTGCATACTTTACTTCATTTTTCACCTTATTATCTTACATTTCTTCCATTCTTCTTATTGGGTTTTCTGGGTTTCTTTTATTTTTGTGATCATTTTGATGATTTGGGTAATTGGGTGTGCATCAAATTGCAGTATAAGACCGCCTTACAGTGTGAGACGGTCAGAACGGTCTTACACAATAATTATCGTAGCAGTACACTGTATCTAGATACCTGCATTTATGCACCTCCTATCTGTTTATTTTATGGTGTATGGTGTATGTTGTTTGCTGGAGCCTGTATGGTCTGTGTTAATACTATTAATTAATTAATTAATTAACTAATAACTACCAACCATTAAAACCGTGTCGGTTGGGTAGTCTATGATGTCCCTTGATAATTAACCAATTGTCGTCGATATATTATTGTGTGCGACTGTTGTATGATACGATGATTATCATATTATTAGTTAAGCTGAGCTAAGCAAAAACCATTATTTCATTTTTGTTCTACTTTACTCAACATTGCATAGATTTTGCTGCCACTTTAAGTATTACTATAGGATAGGATTCTCTTCTCATTTTCTGCAATCAATCTGGTGCAATAAAGTTTGGATCTTGTTGTACCATTGTACCAATTTTTCATTTTTTAATCTATTAGTACTAGTTGGACCAACCAGTAATATAGTATCGTATCGTATACATATAATAAAACCGTATCAGTAGTACATATTTGTTTGAAGCTCAATGCTTTTATTCTTGTTATCTTGTTTTTCATTCATCATAGTTTTCAAGTCATCAAATTTGTATGAAATGGTGAGTTTTTTAACACCCAATTTCTGGATTCAACTATCGCAGTCGTTTTTGTGTTATATTAGAAGGGGGGGACTTAAATTTGGTGTTTTTGAAGTCGGGTTTTTAAGGCCTATATTGAAAAATCATGCAAGTTTTGAGCTTTCGAAGTTGGATGATGTCGGAATGTCATTGTTAGATTTGCATGATTTGGCCTTGGATCTAATCTTAGAGCAGCTTTCGCCAGCTGAATTGTGTAGCTTAGCAGGGGTGTGTACGTATTTGCGAGGTAAATGTAGGAGTAATCATATGTGGGAAAAACATATGGAGAAAAAATGGGGAAGGGTGATTGGTAATGCTGCTTTAAGAGAGTGGCATTGGTATATGGCTAATAATAAGAGGAACTACTCCATAAGTGGTGGCAACGATGGCGGAATTTTTTATTCTATTTGCAGTTTGTGGCCTTTGTCATTGATTTTTAGGCCGAAATTGCAACGAAGGAGTGAAATCAAAGGGGATTTACCTCCTGATTCTATCATGGCTTGGTACCTTTCCCTTGAAACCGGCGAGTTTTGGTTCCCAGCTCAGGTTTATAATCGTGAGGTATATATTGTGTGTCTCCTGAACCGATTTTCTGATTCAGTATGTAGCATTGAAAGGGTAGTCGTAGTCCCCGATTTTTTGTTTGAAGTATATTGGAGCTTTAATCATTGTTTTGTTGATGCAGAACGGGCATGATGGGTTCATGTTGTCATGTTATGATGCTAAAATAAGTTACAATCTTAAAACGGACACCTTTCAAGCTAGGTAAGCGATAATCATAATGATTTTTTTGCCTCTTGTTTATGTATGTAGTTCTGTGCCTGAATTTCATACGAGTAAACTTGGCTGAGAGAGTCGGATATGTTATGATCTCTGAGTGAGTTGTATGGTCTCATACAAAAAACTAACCAGTCTTGCCTCATGGTCATACCAAGTATTCAAAAATGGCGCTTACTATTTCAACGACTTTAGACTTTCACAAATTAATTTGTTTTTTTATTTTTGGAAAATGTTAAGGCGCCACTGAGTGGTAGTGAGTTTTAGTACCGCCATACTCACATTGTCGGCTGTCCTTTTCAGCTGCTTAAGAAAATAGTTCATCCGTTTAATCATCATTCAGGTACTCACCACATGGCAGGCGCACCATAGAGGAAAACATATCATGGAGTAGACTGAGAACACCACCTATTGATACGCCTCCATATAATCTTCATATCTCTGATTGTCTTGATGATTTAAGGCCCGGAGATCACTTTGAAATCCAATGGAGAAGAAACCAAGCATATCCATATGGTATGTTAGACAAATGTTTTCTAGGATCATTTTCAAAGATATGAACTTTCTTTATTTTTCGGCCTTTTCTGACCTGCGACATTCTTTGTGTTCAATGAATTGCAGGTTGGTGGTATGGAGTTATCGGTCACTTGGAATCATGCAGTGTTAATGAAGATCATTGCATTTGTCATGATAGCGGTGAGTACATAATTTCATGCCTAATAATATTCCTCCCATCATTTTTTTGAGATATTTTTTATGACGGTGGATGCAAATTGTAACTTGTCACTGTTTTTGGTGGATATTATCATTGATGACTACTGCTATTTGTTGTCGTTTGAAAATAGACAGTAGTTATGAGCCTACGGTATGATAACTACAGTTTGAGTTGTATTAGCAATGTTGGTCCATTGTATACATATGTCAATATGTGGATGAATTTGAGTGGTGACCGGTGGGCATGGGTAGAAAGACAAGTACTACAACTGATGTTAAGCTCTAGCAGTGACTACTGACTAGTTTAAGACTTTAAGGCAAGTTGGTGTTTAAGAGAAACTTCCTCGTTCCTGAATGTACTGTTCCTTTTTCTGGTTCACGAGCCAGAACTTATGTACGGAAGTCACGTCATTGGGCCTAGTGTTTATAGGCTGTACCTTTCTTGGATCTGTTTTGAGAAGTATGCACTACGGGGATCTTGAAGCCAAAACAATGTTTTTGTAGCTGGACGTTTGGGAAATGCACGGAAATCTTGCATCAATTTTGCACCGTTCAATCATTTAGAGTTGTCGAGGGGAGGTAGACTAGTAGCTGTAAAGTGATATTTTGATGGAAATGGCAGTAATTGCAAACTATGCACATGCACATCGGTCAATTTTGTGTAGTAGATTGAGTAGGCTAGCTAGATATCTTGAAAAGTAAGTGGTCTGGGTTTCCGAGTGACTCACTGTTCACACTTCACAATGCGAAATTCACCATCATTCATCTTGTCAAGATCATGGGACCATAATCTAATACTGTATCTTCTTGAAGCCAACAGCTGTGGCAATCAATGAATTATGGAAGATTATATCAATCAACTGGTCCCAATATTAATGGAGGTTTAAGCCTTTAAGGTTATATTCAGGTGCTCAGCAGGATTCGGTGCATTCTCTCCGAGTTTTAGCTGGAAAATGCTACTCCTTTAATATTTTATTGGAAGTCTTGGGGATACTGCTAGACAGTAACAATGAGATTGTCTGGAAGTTTTTGTGTGTGTAAAGGGCAGTTTGATGCTGGCGGGTTTTGAAGTCCGGTCGTGATTGCCAGTTACCATCTCACCTATTATCCTTATAGTTAAGCTAGTTGAAATTTGCCTTGTTAGTACAACATTGCCAGTCTCTCTTATACTCACTATACTGCATCGTGTGTGCGTCTGTGAAAATTGTTGCTCACTGCAACTCTTGTGAAGTTTTACATTCATAACTTAGCGGTCCGTGTTAACTACTTTCTTACATTTGAGCTTTGGTGTTGTAGTTGCCATTGTTTTGACAAGAGTAAACTATCAAACTGTATACGTATGCAAGCATGCAAGTATACGTATTCTTTGCAGTCGACTCTTTATGCAAGCATGCAAGTGATACTCCGTAACTTTTAAGATGGATGATCAATTTTACTCTCACCCCCCTCTTACCTAGTGTCCCCACCTTTGACTGTACCACTGAACTACCCCACTCGACAATGGTCAAACTAGTGATTTCTTATCCGAACTTACCAGTAACAGCTTAAGACCGAAATGGTATTAGCCTACATATGAACTATGAAGTACATGGAAAGTAGTTGTTCATATGCAACCTTATAACTGAAAATTTCTGAAGTAACTTGCAATTCTGTAGCTTTCTCAAAAATTCATAAATGAATAATACAGTTTCGTCATGCTTACAGAGACGGTGGTTATGGAATTTAACCAGTACGCACCTGAATCCCGATGGAGGCGAAAGAAAGTTAGCCGCAAGGATCATCGTGAAGAGGGAAATGAGGCTGATGGGTTCTATGGAGGAATCCGGAAACTTTACAGTAAACAGGAGATCACCATGTGGAAGAGTTTATGGCCAACCAAGGTCCTCAACTAGTTTCTGCAACTTTGCTAGCTGATTTCGGATTCTTGTCCTTTCCCTTAGACCTGTAAATACTGAGGATGTCGCCATACTAGTATTTTTCCGATTAAAAAGCAATTTTAGGCTATGGTTTTTAATCAAAGAATGCATAGCCCTTATAGAAATCAAATTATATTGTACCATAGACCTTAATTTAAGCTCGTCATTGTTCGTATAGAATTATTTGTATTACTCCACAAAACAATGGCGAATCTCTATTTGTATTCACGGTTTATGTATCAAGTAAAGCATGCCTTTTAATGTATTGTCATTCCTCCCCATGGGCTAAATGGAACGACAAAAGTTCCGGTTATATGATTCTTGATTCTTGCGAATCCACAGGAGGGATATACTCGTTAATGTACCTTTTGTTTCCCTAGTAGCATTGATTTAGCTGTCAATCGGGAAACTATGGTCACTCTTAATAAACGAAATTTTGGACCTCAACGAGGCGCGCATTGTGATATCCTCGTTTGGGTCAAACAAACCCAACCAAGTACAACATCCGCATTTTCAACAAGCAAGTGAATGCAAACTCGAAACAATTATAAACAATAAATCCTACAGTATTCACCCAAAATCCCGAAAATCAATACTCTCTTGAATTGTTACGTGTTAAGGAAGTAGCTAGGAAAACGGGCTATTTTCGGTTGATTATAAATGAAGTAGCTTTTAGTAAGCTTATATTCAGATTGATCTTATCATTTCAAATTCAAATATATTCTCGATATATATTCTTATCGAGTCATTTAAGACCGAAACATAGTAAGTTTAAATAGACCCAAATTAGATAAGAACAATTTAATTCTATTCATATCCGAATTATCTTTTTCTAATAGGAGTCGGATTAAGTCGGATCGGTTTCAAATTAGTCAAGCACTCCGATTCCAACTTTCACCAAACTTCAGACAAACTAATCTCTGAAGAATAGTAATCATAATCATAAACATTAATCATAGAGTTTTCTGGGCAAAACTCAAAACAGAAAACAAAAAATAAAATCAGAAATCCAGCACTCACCTCTAAGCAATAGAAAAAGAGAAAAAAGGTGTATTTTTCTCTTCAAAATTCGAAGATGAACGGCGGTCCATCTGGATTCAGTAAGTATTTATTCAAAAAATTGTTGAATTTTGATTCATACCCTTTTCAGTTATTGATCAAAATTAGATACCCATTTTGTTATTTTATGTGATTCTTCACAAATAATATTGGAAAGTTGTGATCTTTGTCTATTTATTTTATCTCCGTCTTAAATGAGAATTTGCCTATTTTTGGAGTGTTAGAAAATTATGATCGTAATTTGTACAACAATTGAGTGTTAGAAAGTCATGATCTTTATGTGTTTTGAGTTAGTAATTGAGTTGAATTAAGTTTATGAGCATACCCACTTCATAGATTAAGCATAATGACATATTTTATTCAAATTTTGGTCACAATTTTGATATTAAGTTGTGATTTTGTGTATTTTTTAGTGTTAGAAAGTCATAATTAAGTGTTTTAGGTAGTAATTGAAGTTGAATCGGGTTTTGGAGCATGCCCACTTCATAATTGAGCATAGTGATATGTTTTATGCAAATTTTGTAAGGTTTTGGTCACAACTATGATATAAAGGTGTGATCTTTGTTTGTGTTACAGATAATGCTCCTGTCGCGAAAGCTATAGTAATTTCCTCTGCCCTCTTTACCATCTTCTTCGGATTTCAAGGCCGTTCTAAAAAGCTTGGTCTTTCATATCAGGTACATTAACTGCTTTCACATTTTGTTCATTTGATTTGATGATCTATGTAATCTAGAATCCTTTAGTTTGTGAAAGCTTTGTTGTTTTGCATTGAATTATGCCAGTTTAGGTATATTGTGTCTGGTTTTGTTACCCATATATATCATGTCTTATTGTCTTTTTGATCGATGTTGAGTTCGTTGTAAATCCAAGTTTGCCCCAATTGCTGGTGTGAAGATCACGTGCTTAATTTGCATATTGATTAGTGATGTAGAGGAGTTTACTTTTAAAATCAGATGTCCTGGAAAAAAAATTAGAAGACTAGGAAATGAACCGAAGGAAAAAGAATGGTTAAGAAATGAATTTGGTTTTGTGAAGTTGCAGTCTCCTTATGTATGGGCTTATTGAGCCTCGCTATGGTGTCCTACATTAAGATGGTCGCGTAGGATTTCTAGCTTAGGTGTTGCCTTTAAAATCCAAGCAAGTTGCAGTCACAAACTTCAGATCAATGTGTAGCTGACATTGATGTGATGATTAACTGAATAACAAGCAACATATTTTTGAAGTATTACTTTGAAGACGGAGTGAGTGTGCCAGCAAAGGAACCTCGTTGATGCAAATTCTGTCTTAAAATCATTGAGCTTTGTTGGGGTTGCCCTTTTTTTAGGGTCAAATATCGGGATGGATGATTCTTTATAATATCAACTTCTGCCAACTCAAGGATGACTTGGGGGGATTTCGGGAAATCAGTTATGAAGGTGGCTCGTGTTTCCACCCCACCAGGAATATACAATCTAGCGGCATAGTGAGCAACATCGTTATCCCCATGTTTGGCATGAGTTCAATCATAATGGCATAGTGGTCATTTTCAGGTTTGCCTTGGTATACATGGATGGAGTGAATTTTCTTATTCTGGGATAGGGATGTAGCCATGTGGTTTGTTTTTAAGTAGATATTGATTACCAATATCTATGGCAAATTGGCAATTGGGCCTTTTTTCATAGTTGAACGTCAGGAAACTCTTTGAACCTTAGTATCGTGCTAGCACTTTGTTGGTTCCAGAAAGTTTTCTATTAGGTGCAACTGTGCAACACGCTATGAGACTTTGCCATTAGATGCAAGGTGAAGGTGCACATAATGTGTAATATATTACACTGGTAAACAAAATATTACAAAAAGCTACGGAGTACTAAATTATTGGATTTTCCATGTAAGGATTAACAGGAGTTACCATTGCCGTTAAATCATTTAATTGGATAGGAGGTGCTCGACTTTTCTTAACCAGACATTTTTAATGGACTTGAAATTTTTTGAACTGTGTAGAAGTGCGGTATCTTGATTCTTGAGCCATTTTATGGCTTGAGCTTCAAATTTGCAGATTACAGAAGTTGTACTAAATGATAGCCTCACAGAAAGAGACATATGAACCTGATAAATCATAGTCATTGTGTATCCACGAGACATGTCTTGGATAGCTTACATAGTAACTTACTATATGTATTTCTGTAGACGAAGAAATTATTCATAGTTTGAAAAGCAAAATCATAGGAAACCTGTTATCTATGTGACTATGACTATCACTAAGTCATAGTCTGCAAAGCATACTAAATAAGAATTTAACTTGGAGAGGAAAGTATACGAGAAGGGCGTAAAATTTACACCTTGATCTTGAATTCTTATTTATCTTCACGTATGGACCAGTGCATGTTGTGATAGTGTTGGGTGAGATTCAGTCTTGATGCCAATTAGATGTCAGAATACGAATCAGGTAAGGAACCTAGCTATTGCTAAGGATTGTTGCCATGAACATCGATGCATTTTGAAGCAAAATGTTATTCTTCTCTTGCCTTAAGCAAGGTCTAGGAAAATGCTATAAAGCGTGTAGAGACTTCAATATATCACCTTGCTACTGTGGTGGTTGCCCTTATATAACAAGATACAAGAAAGATCGAGATCAGAGAGTTCGGTGGTGGTTACTCTTATATTATAATAAATTATATTTCAGAAAACCATCATTCCGCCACTATTTGGTACTTATTCTTAATTTTATAGTATGAGTGCATGCCATTGCACTGTATATTTAGAAGAATTCTGATTGTTGGAACTTCAGTTTGCTAGGGAGAACAAAAACGAGGAAGAAACCAGTGCAATTGGTAGTTAACTCTTGTTGCATTATCTTCGCTCTCGCACTTTTCTTGAATAATTTTTTATTTATCCTTGACAAGTTGTATTATTGGTGTAAAGTATGATGTTCTTAAGCTGTTGCTGTGGGTTGGGATTGCAACAACTTGAATCTAATTGTTTGGCCCTATTTTCAGGATATTTTCGAGAAGCCTAAGATTTGGAAGATCATTGTGTCAATGTTTGCGTTCATGTCAACTCCGGAGCTGATGTTTGGATTATTCTTGCTGTATTACTTTAGGGTATTTGAAAGGCAGATAGGGTCCAATAAGTACTCGGTGAGTTAACCAGGCAACTACTATAAATTCCAAGGAATTATTATATTATTCACTGTTGTTTATGTAATTTTAAATGGTAGTTTCATGGATGGAGCGGAACTTGATAAAATGTATACTCATGATGAACTGTCACTCGTCAGTCATAGGTGTAATATGTTACTACCTTGTCAAACTTACTATGCAATCATGTGCTTCCAAGTTCCTATAATTCCACAATTAGCACTGTTATATAAAGATAATATAGAGAAAAAAAAAGTTAAGAGGAAGACCCAGAGGAGGCGGATATTGACATTCCGTGATTTCAAAAGGAAAAATTAGTTACTGTTTTGAAGAGTTACATTTTTATGTACATTTTCTTCAGTCTTCTTGTTTTGGCACTTTTATCACATCTTATGGACTATGATGTGGTCCGTAACTTCAATGCTCGCCCTTGACAATCTCTTTGCCAATGTTCCAAGCAATTTTGCAATGGTTACATTAAGTCTCCGCCATGATTTAGTCTTTAAATTTGACATTTATAGACCATTTTAGAGTGTGAGAATTAGATGAGCGTGTGAGCACACATAGTCATCCAAGGAGTACTTTTGTTTAGGTATCTCGGCCGACAACCAATATGGATAAAATCTGATCACTACATTATTTTTTATATGACGCTGCAAATTAAGATGTTTTTATTATGATATTTCCATAGTATTCTTCTCAAAGGATGAATCGCACATCTAAACCTAACCTTGTCAACCATTCCATATCAACATAATAATCTTCAAGACTAAGGTTGTCATAGTTATTTTAACACGTGTTCATATAAATGACCCCTAAATGGAGAAATAATCGGCATCTTCCTTGTCTAACTATTTTTTTATCCTTTTGCAGGTGTTTATTCTGTTCTCTATTGCTGTTTCTGTTCTTGGAGAGAGCGTTATTTTAGCCTTTCTTAAAGGTATTTATTTTCTAGTAACTGATGATGTTTTAAGGCTACCTAATTTTTGGAGAACTCTGTATGTGCTTGCATACATTTGGACTATAGAGCATTCTTTTTACCGTGTTGTTGATGTTCTAATTTTGAAAGGCATAAACTGCATATAGCTTGATTAAAAAATTGAACTTTTGAAAGCCAAATGAAATAATCACTCTCGTTTTTTAGTAAACGAGCTTTTTTGTCCAAAGCCTTGTGGTCAATACTCTAGAAGAGAATTTTTTATAGTTGCTAGGAGGGGGTGGTAACTTACAGTTTTGGCGAAAAATGTCCTTGAAGCCAATATTAAAAACCAAATGGGTATTTTCTAACGTGACCAATGTTTATTGTTCTTTCGTATGGAGTATGATGGAAATTGGGATAGGGCAAAATGTCTTAGTAAACTCATTGTGTTTAATTTACTTTTTAGTACTTGTCGTTTAACTCAATGTTCATTTGGGTCATTCGGAGGCAATATCTATATCTCGAAAACATGGAGCATACGTTGCACACCATCTGATAATGCCTACCTCATCATAGACTTCAAGAGCCTTTGAGGCACTAGTGTTATGTTGATGATGTATTAAAAGCAAATGGGCTCGGAAAGTGATTGAAAATTAAATTCAGTTGTTGAGCACATGAATAATTTATTTTGTTCTGTTACCCATAGTATCAAATTGACCGTGCGCGATTCTCACAAATTGGTTGAGAGAGAAAGGTGTAAATAATCTAGAGTTGGTGTTTGCATAGCCAGCAAAAGCATCAAACTTTTATATTAACCTTGTTCTTTTAGCTATTAGGTTCGACACTAAATTTGAGTCTGAACCAGAATAAGGTGTTGCAATATCTGATGCTTCCTCAGAAAAATTGTCTGGACAATAGTCTTCTTAGTCTCTGTCGGAACACAGAAGCCAGGATCCCAGAGGTATAATTAGATGAATTGAAATGAAATTCTCACTGAAAAAACTGAGTCCGAGTTAAGCAACATAGCTTATAGGTAGCTTGAAAATTGAAGTGGTTTGCTTAAATGGTACACCTATAGAGATTGTGATAGTACTCGAGCTCTCAATGTGATATTTCGTTCTTTTTAAAATATATATATATATATTACTATATAGAAATGCTTGTTTTCTTTTCATCATGATTTTGATTCTGTATCTTGGTGCTGCAGATCCCAG
This sequence comes from Silene noctiflora, assembly GCA_009801015.1. Classification (NCBI taxonomy): domain Eukaryota; kingdom Viridiplantae; phylum Streptophyta; class Magnoliopsida; order Caryophyllales; family Caryophyllaceae; genus Silene; species Silene noctiflora. The sequence goes on from VHZZ01000146.1 coordinate 233,956, forward strand.
CTATTCAATCACTTCTGGACCATATAGCCTCATCTTTTCATCATTTGTACCATTCTTTTTTGATATCCCGGTGTCAACCCGATTTCGCGTTTTTGGGTTGAGCTTCTCTGATAAGTCTTTTATATACCTAGCTGGCCTTCAGGTGATTCTGGCTGTCTTGTCTTTCCTCCCTTCACCTGTCAGTTTGTCCTGAGACTCCTGACAGCTCAGCAAGGAATTAACTTTTGTTTCTAACATGCAGTTGCTTTTATCATCTTGGAAAAGATCCATGTTGCCTGGAATATGCGGTCTGACTGCTGGTTTTTTGTATCGTATGAACGTCTTTTACATCCGCAGGGCTAAGGTTAGACCAGAATTTATTCTACTTGTAATAAAGCGTCGAGCCGTCCTCCCTCTATCGACCCCTTTTTTTCATATTCGAATGTTTTGTTGTTCCAAGTATTGACCTTGATAATTCATAAGGCTACATGATTTATAATACTGCAGTTGCCGGATTTCCTGGCTTCATTATTTTCAAGAGTTTCATGGCCTTCTATGGGGAGTTCATCTGCTGCAGCAGGAAGTACTGGAACTAGAAATACCCTCGAGACCGGAAGTGCGCCTCCTTATGCGGGTCGACAAGTAGAGGCAAGTATATTTGCTTCACTATTCCATTTACTCTTTCTTTGTCTCCTTGCTCTTTCGCTCTTTCCCGTGGAGCTTATTTCCTCGATGTTAAATGATCCTGATTTTAGGACTACTATACTAGTAAACTAATACAGTAATGCCTATTGGGAAGCTATTTTTCATATCCTAAAAAGTATCGGTACTTAAGGTAGTAATTGTTGTCTGATTTCTTTCTTCAAGTACGTGTTTCGCTAATAAATTGTTTGTGAAACCTATTACTGCATTAGTCTATTAGATGCTCTCACCTTACGATGTTACTCGTGCACCTCTCATTTAGCCCAAATATACATTGATAGAGTATAAAAATTATCGTCTCCTAATTTGCGTCACATGTTCGCATTTTAGTCCATACAAAAAATAAAATTCTGGCTTTGCTATTTTTCCTAGCGTAACAAAGAGGAGTATTAATTAACTACCACAGCGACTGTATTTTCTGTTTTTTCTGACCCGTGTATGTTGTTTGTATGTAATTTGGCCAACTTTTGCTGTGAATGTAGAGAACCTACCCGTCTCCCCTTGCTGGCTCAGTGGAACCATCAGAAGACTCAATTACGACATTGGTATCCATGGGATTTGACCGAGACAATGCCAGGCAAGCGCTAGTGCAAGCTAGAAACGACGTAAATGTGGCTACTAATATCCTCCTTGAAGCTCATTCACACTAACCCCGGATACCTTAACTTCTTACTCTCGGTTCTCCCAACTAAGCTATTTTGTATGTGCTTGAAAGCAAGATAGGAGAAATTATGTAAATCTTAGATTACGAAAACTGTAGGATTTGCTATCTAATCTATTCATTGTATTTATACCCGAGTCATCTTCAGTTCGAATAAGCATTTGGGAAACCATCAAGAGGAGACCTTTGGGTTCTTAGTCCGAGCCTGCTCATGATGTATCCCTTTATCTGCTCCCTTACGTCATGACGCCTTACGTGACTAGGGCTGTAAATGATCTGAGCAATTAACGTTCAACTTTTCTCGGCTTAGATAAGGATGTTCCCGTTCATTTACTTGGTTAGCGAGTTGTGTTCGAATAGACTAGTTAATGAGTTACATTGAGTTAAGTTTGAACAGAATGTATTGCTTTTATTAGTCTTATATTGACTGCAGTTTCGACTCTTCGACACGAACACTTCAAGAGCAAATATACTTTTTTTCTTTGCATGTTGGTATTCACATCTTTAAACATTTGTCTCTTATAAGGCCGTCTCATGTTATAACACGAGACTACCTCATATAACTCCCCGGCCCMAACCTTGGGTCGGGAGCGGTTACTCATGATATATTGACTGCAGTTTCGACTCTTCGACACGAACACTTCAAGAGCAAATATACTTTTTTTCTTTGCATGTTGGTATTCACATCTTTAAACATTTGTCTCTTATAAGGCCGTCTCATGTTATAACACGAGACTACCTCATATAACTCCCCGGCCCMAACCTTGGGTCGGGAGCGGTTACTCATGATATATTGACTGCAGTTTCGACTCTTCGACACGAACACTTCAAGAGCAAATATACTTTTTTTCTTTGCATGTTGGTATTCACATCTTTAAACATTTGTCTCTTATAAGGCCGTCTCATGTTATAACACGAGACTACCTCATATAACTCCCCGGCCCAAACCTTGGGTCGGGAGCGGTTACTCATGATAGCTCTCCAGGTTGTGTACATTGTCCACAGATCAACACGGGTCCTTTCCAGCGCATTTTGTCCTCACTCATGTGCATCCCGGGAACCTTCCCGGTAGGTCACCCATCCTAAGACTTCTCCTAGCCAAGCGCGCTTAATTGTGGAGTTCTTTCGCATAGATAACCAGAAAAGAAAGTGCACTTTGTTGATATGAGTAGTACTTTCAATCCCTTTAAGCACTAGTCATTTAAGCTTATCATTGGACCTCTTCAATTACGTGGGGTGTTACACTCATGTTATAACACAGTAGGTCTCGTGAGAGACCGTCTCTCACTAATTTAGTGAGAGACATAATAGGAAAATAGAAAAAGCAATGGGTCCCTCACCCCATCATGTGAGAGGTCTCTCAATAACGCTATTGAGAGACCGTCCCTCAGAAGTTTTTTATAAGTCTCCGAAAAATTTGGTAATTATTTCAACATAGGTCACAAAAGTCAAAATTATTTCAACATAGGTCACAAAAGTCAAAATGACTCGAAATCCTAAATATAGAATTAGTGAAATCTTAAACACTAAAATTACTAAAATTTAGGGAATTCCTTGGAAATTCTGTTGACTTAAAATTGTGGAATTAATTAGGAAAATCTTTATTCATTTGACTTTCCAGTTGACCTTTTCAACTTTTTAATGTTTGACTTAGAAGTCAAACATTTTCGTTTATGCTCTTCTGCATGGAGTTCAATATGCATGGAAATGTGCTTTATTTTTAGAAAATAATTGTTTATGAAGGGTATTTAATTAAAAGTAAGTAATTGAATGAGACGGAAAAAATACCGACTAATATTTATGTCAAATATGAATCGTGTTATATTATTGTGCAAGCCTACGGCCCTAGGAGATAGACAAATAGAGACTGGTGGATTAAAAATGCATCAATAAGAGTAACACGTTAAAACCACAAATTTTCATTTAAGACGGGTATATAATTAAAATAAAATAAAAGCATTAATTTATCGAATAACATCAAAAGGTGCATGTACTGTTCCAAATACTTCCAGAACTCATATGCAACACATGAGGCTAATTATTATCTAACCTTTGTGACAAAGATCGGGAGGGTTAGCAGAGACGTTCATCTTTGTTGAGAATGAAAACATCTAATTAAATTTTTGAATTTCTGTCATATTTATGTTATTAAATATCTCGTTCAGTCTTGCTGAAACTTTTTGCCGCCCTAATAAAGAATCCCAACTCCGTCACTGCTTTATAAATAATACGGATAATGCACGCGGTGCCCTTGAGGTTTGATATTTTGTCCGAAATACCCAATTTTTTTATCCGGGGAACTTTAAGAGGCCATAACTCGTGCTTAGGATTTCCGAAAGTGATAATTTTTTTTTTCAAATCGATCATCTTTCCGAGAACTACGATTTTAAAAAAAAAATTATCGTATTTGGATCCCGTGGCTAGGAGTTATTGCGTGTCAAAGTTTTTTTGACCGAACAAACTTTGAGTGACCATATCTCTTGGTCACGAATTCCAAACTCAACAATTTTTTTTTTAAAGTCGTAGTTCTCGGAAAGATGATCAATTTGAAAAAAAAAATTATCACTTTCTGAACTCGTAAACACGAGTTATGGCCTCTTAAAGTTTTCCGGATAAAAAAATTGGATATTTCGGGCAAAATAGACAACCTCAAGGACACCGCGTGCATTTTCCGTAAATAATATAACGTGTCTACCTTTTTGGTTGAACTAGTTGTTCATAATAAACTCTTACATAGTTTCATCATAACATCCAACAATTTAATCTAAGAAGATTCCTAAACATTTTGGCCTTTTTTCAACATTAATTTAATTTCATAAAAGATCGAGTATTATTAGATATGGAGTATATCACATTCCTCGTTTTAAACGACACCAGGAATCACATCTGCTATACCCCCTTCTTAACCAACCATCAGGCTAAGATATCTTCGATAGTTCAACTAATTCTTTTACCTAATTTTTATGAGCGTAACAAACTCCGACTCACAAGCAATATCAAGTAACAATTCAAGTACCTTTATTACACAAGTTTGATATGTGTATATTACATTCCATTTATGTGGTAATAGTCCATACATTAATGATAGATCAAATTGTCTTGTTTATGACGGACACTATTCGTTACAAGTTGAAGACAGATAGTGTCCTTCTCACAATAAAGCAAATGGGAGGGTAAGTGGGTGAAAAATGGAGCACCCCTCAGATAGTGTCACTTGCATATTATGAGAGGGGCATTATCCGTCTCCGACTTGTGACGGATATTGTCCGTCCTCATTGATGATAGCTAAACTTAACCACCACTCACAAGTCACAACATGCATTCATTTTCACACCAAACAACCACCATTCCCTTCTATAAAAACTCCTCCATAACACAAAATAATAATAAATAAAATAAAATTATAATAAATAAATAAATAAATTATTTTCTTTAAAAAAAAACTCAATAATAATGGAAAAAAACAATAAAATGGAACCCGAAACCAAAACCGTCACCACCACCAGCACCGCCAGCCCGAGAACGAGGACATTCCCGAAACTAAACAACAAAGTTATAATGATAACAGGAGCGTCATCGGGGATAGGCCGTGACTTCTGTCTCGACTTGGCGGAAGCAGGCTGCCGGATTATTGCCGCCGCCAGGAGGATCGACCGATTGAAATCGCTGTGTGATCAGATAAATGCTCACGCGCCTGAGGACGGTGGCGCGTGTGGTGTACGCGCCGTGGCAGTTGAGCTGGATGTTACGGCGGATGGACGGAGTATCGATGCGTCTGTGCAAAAAGGTTGGGACGCGTTTGGGCGCGTTGATGCTCTTGTTAATAATGCTGGCTTGCGAGGTTATTTTCTAACGAACTCTTAATTTGTCTGTTTTTGATTTTTTTAATTATTTTTTAAATATCAATTTTAATCCCATTTTTTTTTATTGATTGTTAGATATTATTTAATTATATTGCTGGATTTTTTCTATGGATTTTTTTTGTGGGCGAGTCGATTTGTAACGGATTTTGTAGAAAGAAAACGGGAGATCAGTGACGGAGCTAGTGGAAGGCTAGCCGGGGCGCTGCCCGAGTGCCCACTGAAGAATAGAAGTATCAAAATATTTACTTAAAATTTTCGAACTTTTTCAATTGTCTTGTTGAAATTTTTCGTCCCGTTAAGTTCAAATCATGACTCTGCCAACCTTGAATCCCTGGTAGACTTAGATGAAGTCCTTGAAAGTCATTCGGAGTTCTTATAAGTTCATTTTGTTATGGATATACTTCGTATAAATAAATATAGACATCGATTAGGCTCTCGTTGCTTTAGAATCTTGATCTTAATGTTCCTGTGTTGTTTAAAACAGGTAATGTGAGATCGGTATTAGATACAAAAGAAGAAGAATGGGACACGACCATGAACACGAATTTACGAGGACTATGGTTGGTATCAAAGTCCGTAAGTATAAGAATGCGTGATGCTAAAATCGGCGGATCCATCATAAACATTGCCTCAATTGCTGGGATTACCAGAGGCCATCTCCCTGGCTCGTCGGCCTATAGTACTTCCAAGGCCGCTGTTAACACATTAACTAAGGTATCGTTCTGTTAACACAAAAACATTCATTTCCGCTTTTTTACGAAACTTTTTAAGCGAAGCTTATACTTAATTAAATGTGCAGATGTTGGCCCTGGAACTAGGTAAGTACAACATTAGAGCGAATTCAATATCTCCGGGATTATTCAGGTCGGAAATTACAGAGAGTCTAATGGAGAAGGATTGGTTGAACAATGTAGCCAAGAAAACGGTCCCTTTAGGGACATTTGGTACAACTGATCCCGCCCTAACGGCTCTAGTTCGATACTTGATTCATGACTCGACGTCTTATGTTACCGGAAATATTTTCATTGTTGATGCCGGGGTTACATTACCCGGCATCCCTATTTTTTCTTCCTTATAGGTGATGGATGTAATTTAATTTAATGTACTATGTACGACGGTTTTCCTACCTCAAATTGAGGATTACATGTGATATTCACGTCAGCCGACCACAAATTAGACGTCTTCATTGTATCACAAGTTTATAGGGACTTGCGGAGTATGACATTATGTGCATTGCACCCAATATTTATATTGTAAATTATGCTATCCGAAAAAAAAAAGAATGAAAAAAATAAATTAAAATATATTACAAATCTTGAAACCATTAATTTTTCATTTTATCATATTAATCAAAACTCATTAAACCAATATTTGAAAATTTAGGACATTTACTTGACTTCCGAAATCCGGCTCATGAATAACCCTTTTACTTTATTTAGTTTATTCTGAAAAAATCTTCCGTAAAACAGATTTACAATATCTTACTATAAAATCACAGAACACAAAAATAAAAAGTCTGACTTAAATAGAAAATTCGACACGAATGATGTCAAAGTTACTAGAAAATAAAGACGGTAATTGTTAATTTTTATAGAACCCTTAATTTTTCATTTAGCAAAGTAATTTTCCCACTTGTTTAAAACGGTTTTACAGTAGGGGCAATTCTCATTTGTGACGGAAGGTATCCGTCACTTTGAGAAGACGGGTACCACTTTTACTCACAAATGACCCATGAGAGGAGAGAGGAAAGTAAGTGGAGGGGTGCCCCCACCTTTTGCTTTATTCGTTTTGTGAGTGACATTACCCGTCACAAATACCGACCCGTCACAAGGGAGACGCTTTGTTACAGTAGCCAGAGATAGTCATTAATGGGCTTTGTTATTGAAGCATTATCCAATGACCTGAAATGTTATGGGCTGGACAATTTTGTCGAGCTCCATTCCCTACAATACAGGCCCACGAAACTTACTCCACTCTAAAGGCTACCCCAATTGTCACTATGTCCATGACAATTATATTCGGTCCGGTCCGATCTGATTCATGCGTTTCTGTGATCCGGATCGGACCGGATCAATATTAATATAATCCGGTCTCTCGTACACGTTTTAATCTGTATTTGGTCTTCGGTCTAGGGAGTTGGTCCGGTTCTGGTCTGGTCCCGGACTACTGAACGCCCCTACCTAATTCACTCTTTTGTCCTTTCAGTAAGTTTCCCTTAAGATGATATTATCCGTCTTAAGATTAAAACGAGTCAAATAAATATCACTTGTTTATATAAGAATGGTTAGGAAAAAGCAATATATTTGTATTATATACACGAGTGATATGACTTACCAATTTACTCATTTTAAACTTAAGACAGATAGTGTCGTCCTAAATGAGAATTTGTGTTTTTCTTTTTAGAAAATTGTTATTGGGTTTAATTCACTTCAATCAAATCAAGTAACAACATTTTTGTGTGCCATAAGTCTATATATTTTCTGTAATTTTTTTAGATGACGAGGGAACTCGCAGTCACTATTTTTTATGCGTACTAGGTATATCTTTGTCACCTGAGAGTGACAAGTTCGAAATCTTTTAGATATAATCTCGTGCCATAAATAAAGCTTCCAAGGTTGCTTTTGGAAATGCTTAAACCTAACACATTTGGAAGTTTTACCCAAGTTTTAACCACCAAATTAAAACCTCTGTGCGCATATTTTCTACAGAGCTTTGTGAGTTAATCTATTTTTTTTTTTGTTTTTGGGATATAGCACACACTTCTGTGAAATTTAGAGAGTTTTATTGTGCTCCTTTGATAGGGGTCATTGTATATTACATTGGCACAAAATCAAGAAAAGAATTTTTTTTTTTTTTATCTATTATTGTTGTATTACAAATAAACTAAAAGCAAGTTGATAATCAAATCACTTAAAGTCGTTTTGAAAATAAAAATATAAACAAATAAAAAACACCTAAAAAAGAAAACAAATATAGATGGACAAAATAATACTCTTTCTATTCACTTTAATTCTGAACGGTTAAATAATATATGTGAAAACTATTTTAATCAAATGCATGAAAATGAAATTAACAGGCAGATTAATATTTTGGTGAAAAACAGCACTTGCACGGTTGTACAACAAAACCTCTAGTGCAATTAACTATGTGAAAAGAGCTATAATAATAATAATCACACACACACATATATATATATATATATATATA
>VHZZ01000146.1:258143-290081 GCA_009801015.1 Silene noctiflora
TAAAAGAATGAAAAAATAATGGTTCTATTGATATATTTTCTCAAAAAATAATATTTTCTATAAAATACTTTAAATTTTAAACATATGTAAAAATAGTATCTCTTAACAAATGTAAGTGGTTCAATGATTTAGAATTTGACAAGTCAATTGAAGGTTAAAGGTTCGAATCGCATATCAATAACACGTGTAGCTACCAAGAATCGAACCTCATACCTTCTAGAAAAAAACTCACATAATTACCAACTGTGCCATGATGACTTTGTAACTACATTAGATACTTACAAAAATTTATTTCTGAAACTTCATGGGGGCACCTGCCCCCCTTGGGCCCGCCCCTGGTCTTGATACCCATGCACCCCTTAACAGATACTCCATATTACCGAGTCATGTTTGCATCACATGTCACTACTGCTTGATCAATTGAGTGCGTTTACATGCACTTGGTCTTGTGTGTTTATGTGTCCCATTTGAAATTGTACTACAATTACATATTGTGCTATTGTGCCTCCAATATGTCGTATTCAAGTGTGTGCTCTTACATGCTTCTTTGCATGATTTTGTATTTCATTTGACCGTGTCAAACATCTAATCTGGAAATAATCCACCAAACGTGTGACACCCAACCTAATTAAAACCTGCCTAATCGACGTTTTAGTACACAAACGATTCTTGGCATCCCATAATACCTATGACTTTTTAAATCCAATTCGCTCTAGGTCGGGCTTAGCTTGCTAAAGCTCCACCTTGAGATTCAATATATTGCAATGTACATCATCTACAAGTCTTGTCTCGATGCTTCACCAACATATAATTCGTGGATCTCAAGATTTGCAATCAGTTTGCCAGATAACGCTCATGCGTTCATGACTCGTGGATACTATATGTACCCCTCTTCAAGCTCCACCATTTGTACATTATGTGGCCTAGTAGGCCTAAGTTGAACCTTGAGCTCAGATACCATATATTCTGTGGAAGCGTTAACTCTTGTTGGGCTCATGCTACGCCGTCATCCACGGTTTATTCTTGGATTTCCCTAAAAACCCTCGTATTATTACAGTTAATGAACACTTGTAAAGATAATTTTTCATTTTTTGATGTTATTTGATAGCCTAATGACAGGTGACAAGCAGTCAAGCGTTACGATCAACGTAGCCCTGTCAAACGTATCAATCAGGTCATGTCAATTCGGGTTCAGATTATTCGGGCTTGGAAGAATTTAAGCCAGGTCTGATCAGGTCATTTTAGATTCGGGTCATTTTCGAGTAGGTTGTTTTCAACGAGGATGACAATCAATTTCCGATAATAAACATTTGGGTTAACTTGAGTAATTTCTGGTCAATTTAGCTTTCGGGTCAAATTCAGATCCTGAATTCGGATGCGAATTAGGTCATTTGGACCGGTCAGTTTTAACAGCTCTAGTCAATGCTATGTAAAATTCATTTTCATATTGGTTAGAATTACTGAATTATCATAAACACGTTTTGGGGCCCAGATGGGTATGAGCCCAAGTATCTCAGCTTAGTATTTCCATCATCACACCTACGTACTCAGGCCCAACTATCATTCCGTACCGTAAGACTTGTTTTAAAGTGGGCCTCACTTAAAACAACACCAACCCTATTTTGCAATTTTTTTTTTTTTTTTTTTTTTTTTGTAAACCATCCGGTTTAATCCGGATTCGAGCCGGGTAGGACTACTAGGGCGGTAAAGCTCTCTCTCATGAGTTTCAACACTGCTGCGTTCCCAGGGCTCAAGCACGAGACATCTGGTTAAGCTAGAACAACTCATTGCCAGTTGATCTAAGTGCACATGGGTAACCCTATTTTGCAATTTAATGTTCGATAGATTCAACTCATTCACGCCATCTTTTCTACCTCTGTTCCGGTCAATAATACTGTTTGTTTTTATTTTCAACTTAAAAATAAAGTAAATGTAAACTTTGTCTTTAGATAAAGATCAAAGCGAGTATGTTATGATTAGGCGAAGTCATTAACAATAACTTGAAGCGTAAATATTTTTTTTTTCCTTAAATTGCATTCTAAATCAATACAATTACAAAACTAGAGCTCATTCCAAACTAATTATAAGAAATAGTGCACGTCTAGTTGTCGAGTTTCTAATGCTACTTAGTCAAGTAGCTTACATTGTCATTAGTAGAATATCACAAGTTATTCTCCTTCCACCGTAAAAAAAAAAAAAAAAAAAAAAAAAAAAAAAAAAAAATTACGTCATTTGTGACGGAAGGTATCCGTCACTTTGAGAAGACGGGTACCACTTTTACTCACAAATGACCCATGAGAGGAGAGAGGAAAGCAAGTGGAGGGGTGCCCCCACCTTTTGCTTTATTCGTTTTGTGAGTGACATTACCCGTCACAAATACCGACCCGTCACAAGGGAGACGCTTTGATTTTTCTTTGTATATATGTCATTCTCGCATTTTGAATACAGTAGGTCTCGTGAAAGACCGTCTCTCACTCATTTAGTGAGAGACATAATAGGAAAATAGAAAAAGCAGTGGGTCCCTCACCCCATCATGTGAGAGGTCTTTCAATAACGCTATTGAGAGACCGTCTCTCAGAAGTTTTTGTGTTTTGAATAACCACCTTAAGTTTTGTATAACGGGTTAGGAATACTTTATCAGCTAAATGTGAAAGATTTATAAGATATTTTCATGAAATATTCAATTATAACTCACTTTTACCCTAATTGTCAATAATATCTTGTTAATCTGATATTCTGATCATATTTAGGTTATTAATGTGTGTACATAGGATACATGCACGCAGGGACGGACCCATCTAGTAGCAAAAGGTGACGTCTGCTACCCCAAACATAAAAAAATACGGTTTAGAGGACGGATTTGTGCTACCCCAATTATTGTGCTGAATAGAAGATAAGTAAATATTATTCCATTAAATGTATACTCCCTCCGTCCCGGTCATTTGTTGTCCTTTTCCATTTTGGGGTGTCTCAATGAATTGTTGTCCTTTCTATTTTTGGATTGCATTTGATGAGTAATTTGATTTTTTACATTCAATTTAGTCCACTTGTCATCTTATAATTGGCTCCCTCCTCTTTCCTTGGTCTTTGTGCCAAAACCAAAGGACAACAAATGACCGGGACGGAGGGAGTAATAAACATCTTCTAGTTTAATGGTAAAGGCTTTGGTTTCTACCTATTGCCTCGGGTTCAAATCCAATTACATGCATGTATAGACTATTTTTTTTATTTTTTTTGCTATGCCATAAATTGAATCCTAGATCCGCCCCTACATGCACGCACGTTAGAAAAACCGTTATTCCATTAGTAAAATTGTAGAAAATGGAAAAGAAATTAGATGGTGATGAACTGAAGAATTAAATCCTTGCCTTGTTGCACGTACAATAGAATCGGATACTCATCTATGATCATCTATTCTTTTCTTTTATAAAGTGACTTTCATTATGGATATTAACTACGTACGTACGTAGAAATCGTATAAGAATTCAACCAATATAATGTATGATGTGACGCTTTTCTTCAATAAAAAACAATTATTATCAAAATAATTTCACTAGAATGATGATTTAGCTACTAGTTTAGCAACTGGCCAAAACTCAGTTGCTAAATATATAATTTAGCGACTAATGTTGAGACAAAAAATATACGGAAAATGTACGCGGTACCCCTGAACTTTGATTTTTTGCCCGAAATACCCAATTTTTTGTTTCGAGAAACTTTAAGAAGCCATAACTCGTGTTAACGAGTTCAGAAAGTGATAATTTTTTTTCAAATCGATTATCTTTTCGAGAACTATGATTTGAAAAAAAAAAATTATCATATTTGGATCCCGTTGCTAAGAGTTTTTGTATGTCAAAGTTTTTTTGAATGGACAAATTTTGAATGACTATATCTCTTGGTCACGGATTCCAAACTCGACATTTTTTTTTCAAGTTGTAGTTCTCGGAAAGATAATCAATGTGAAAAAAAAATTGTCACTTTTTGAGCTCGTAAACATGAGTTATGGCCTCTTAAAGTGTTTCGAAACAAAAAATTGGGTATTTCGGGCAAAAATTCAAAGTTCAGGGGCACCACGTGCATTTTCCGAAAAATATATTTAGTTTCTACTTAAGAGACCAAATAAAAATTGTAGTTAATTATGTCTCTATTGTAGAGACTAAATAAACTAGGTAGCGAATTTAATATCTAATTTAAGTTTTTAAATACGGAAATTTGTCAATAGCTAAGTTCGTAGTTATTATAGAGACAAAACAAAGTGAATAGCAAATTTATTATCTAATTTAAGTTTTCAGCTACGAAAATACGTTGGTAACTAAAGTTATAGAGACAAAACAAAGTGAAGAACAAATTTAGTATCTAATTTAAGTTTTTAACTACGAAAATACGTTGGTAGCTAAAGTTAATTTTCATTATCATGTATTTTTTTATATTTCATATAAAATGTATGCCAATGTGAAATATACTTTTGAATTATTATTATTATGATCTACTTATATTATTATAACTATTATTAAAAACGTATCTTATAACTCACATACGTAACAATCACTTTAAGTAGATATTCATTGACTTTAAATAGCGAACATTTTGTGAGAATTTACACTCTATATACTCTCTCCGTCCCGGTTATTTGTTATCCTTTAGTTTTGGCACAAAGACCAAGAAAATAGGAGGGAGTCAATTATAAAATGACAAGTGGATCAAACTGAATGTAAAAAACGAATTACTTGTCAAATGCAATTCTAAAATAAAAATGACAACAATTAACTGAGACATCCAAAATAAAAAAGGACGATAAATAACCAGGACCGGATGCACTACTATTTAATGGCAATGGCATGAGTAGCTTATGACACAAATACATACATACACATTAACACATACACCAATAATATTAGAGTAATGATAAAAAGGTCCTAATAATTAAAGCTGATTATTCAAAGTCGTGTATCATTATACGAGCTGAGTAATTATTTGCAATCATACATAATGAGTATTTATTCATACCTAATAATAATAATAATAACAAAAATTGAGGCCATAATAATATAAATATATAAGAGTAATAATTTTATGTAATAATTCCATAAGTTTAACCGTGTGGTTTGATCACTTGATGTTACCACTAGGGTTGAAAATTCTTATTATATTCAGCAGCGGATGTATCACATCACTGTATAATAAGAAAATTGAAATTTACAATATTAATCATAAAATTAAACGTAATTTAAACATGACAATATTGAGATTTTTTAACCAACTAGAGTATACGATGACAGGATATACTTGAAACACCCTTAAATTTTTCTTCAAAAAATTCTATTATCATCATGTTAGTATAGACAAGCACCGAGTAATAGTTAACTTTCGGAACCTGTCTCTCTTTTGCACAAAAAAAAAACTATAGACAAGTAATCTCTCGTTAACAGTCCCGGATAGCACGTCACGTACTAAGACAATTGCCAACCGTATATAAAACCCGTCTTTAATAATATTTGTATAAAATGCATATATCAACAAACTTAGTTTTAAAGTCATGATAGATATTGGTACTCATAACCTGAATTTCATTACCATTAAAATCGTTTTTGTAACTTCCTTAACACTAGAAAAATAAAATAAAATAGTTCTCCGTAATGTTAATATAGAGCGATTTAAATTTTACACGTTGTACATTCATTTTTACCATGGTATGGAAATAAGGAACTTGAAATTAATATATTAATTAAAACTGATGAGGTTTTTTCCCAACAATTCTCTTGTGCGCCAATCTTTTTTGTATATTTTTGTAAAAATGACAATTTTTTAGTAAACAGTGATCACTTTGAAAAAACGGTCATTTTAATTATAAGAAAATGATCACTATTTATAAAAAAAATTGCCACTTTTTTCAGGCCGCACATATGACGATTTTATAATATTTGTATTTTTTTGCCTCTTACCATTAATTTTTATTGGGTTAACGAATCATATATAATAATTGGAAAATGATAAATACAGCCCTAAGGGCTGTATTTAAGAACTAAACTACTTCCCAAAATGGAATTAAATTAGGAATTTATGACACAATTACGCGTAAATTGATGTCATTAATGCTTGATTTAAGTGTTTCTTTCCTTTTCTGGTCCCTTAAATACAGCCCTTAGGTCTGTATTTATCATTTTCCAATTATTATTGCCGACTATTTTGGTCTCTAATTTCCAACAACACAAGTTACACAACGCAGTAATTAATTATTCACTGTACGAGAAGTTATTTTCAATTAATCACTTTTGTCACCAATGCAATTAATTAAACCTATAACCTTAATTTTTTAGTATCTAACAACTACCCTCACCTCAACTAAAAAATTTAATAATAACAACTTAAATTAATTAAGCTTAATGTGAGACACGCAATCCCAAAATAAATGAAATATAATACAATGTTTTATGGTTAATAAAGATGTCAATTTCCTACGATTTAGATCGTTACTTAAGTTTTCGATTAAGTTTAGTTCAGATCAATTCAGTTTAAATTCGTTTCGTAATAAACTTGTGGTGAGAATATTTTGTAATTTAAGGTGGAAATGTTACCAAAAGTAATATAATTAGCAAATGGGTACTACATGAAATGAGTATATTTATTATAATAATGGCAATAGATTAAAGTGTTATTTTAAAAGGCCATTAATATAATAAAAAGGTTGCGGAAAATGAAAATTTCAAAATTTTACTTAAAATTTTAAGTTCGCTATTGCGAGCAGATCAGATATAATGAAATATGATTCCACGTCGTATGACTCACATTTTCCATCGTTAAGTTGATTGGGAGGGAATAACGTGCAAATATATCGCTACGTTGTTTTCCTAATAGGAAAATGATATTCCCGCTGAAAAGAATAATTATTTACTTTTTTCTTGCACAACCGATTAAAATACCATATATTTTGTTCCCTCCACCAGTCTTCCGATCCCTCACAATATATCTAACTTAATCGGTTGTGAGAGGAGAGAGGGAGAAGATTGGAGAGAAGGTTGAAAGGAGAAGGTAGATAGAAGCCCTCGGCGGAAATATGAATGCTTTGTGGGAAATTGGTTTGCACTTATGCATTTACATGAATCACATTACTATAAAGAAATGAGTATAAATTTGCACTTTTATTATAAAAAATATAAATCACCGATTTATAATATGACAATGACTAATTGTCAATTGAATTTTAACACGCATAACTAAGTAATATTATAATAATAAATCGTGGAAAGTATTTTAATTTTTAAGTGGGTAATTTTTGGTTAATTCATAAAATATATTACCTTACTTGCACCACAAGATTACGACATTGAAAGAGAGTTTAACTATATTTTACAAAACAGAAATACTTAAATAAATTAGTCAAATATGATAAAACATTATAAAATTAATAATTATGTAGTTTATAATATTCACCTCATATTGTAATAACAATAATATATTATGCGTAAAAATTTAAGAATTGTACTAACACGTAACAATATAAATAATTCAGTAGACTTTTGTAAAACTGTTTCACAAAAGTATTGTTTAAAATTGATATGTCAACAAATACTCTAAACCAAATAATTTTGATTGGAAATAAAAAATAATTTATAAAATACATACATTACTCTCAAATTCCTGTGCAAAACCGTCTTATACTGGAATTATACCAAACGACTTAGGCCATGTTTCTTACGGCTTCATTTCAACTCTTATTCATCATACTTCAACCCACCTCAGTTCAGTTCAAGTCGGCTTATTTCAGCTTTATTCAGTGGTGGAGCTAGGGGGGCTATCTGGGGCGGTCGCCCCTTCAATTTTTCGAAGTTTTTAGTTAAATTTTTCGATTTTTTTCGAGTGTGCCTTATATTATTATCCATCTGCCCCCTAAACTCAAATTCTGGCTCCGCCACTGACTCTATTTATCTTAGCAAATTCCGTTTCAGTTCAGTTCAACTCCATTCAATCCAAAAGAACAAGACCTTATACTAAAATTGTATGTAACTAAGAATCAATCAATCTTTCTTAAGATTATCTTAACTTAAGACTTTCATAATCTCTCTTTAATTTATTTTCATCTATATTTTAATCGGGGGTAAAAGCTCGTACTTAAGACTATCTTAAACAAAAATCGATAATAATCAAGATGATTAAGATTAGGGAAAGGTAGAAAGAAGGGAAGAAAGTGGGGATGCATCGTGATTTGGGCATACAAATACAACCATAGGATTCTTGTGATATTATAATGGAAAATGATTTGGGTCTAACCAACCTTTGACCACCAAATTGTTGGTAATCTCATTTTTCTCAACATTTTCTAAGCATTCCCTTAAATCATCTGTCCACCATGTTCCTCCATGTTACACTTTTCTACCTATATCATTTCCTTATTTAGTGGAAAACTGAGTAGCACCAAAACGGACACAGACACGACACGGATATGTGACACGATATCCCATAAAATTTAGGACACGGGACACGTTATTTAAATGTAATAAAATATATATTTATAGTTAAAATTAACGTATCATTTTATTTTTGTAAATGTATTTGATATTAAATTTAAATAATTGAAGCYGAAATTTGACTTTGACTATAATTTATTCTCATTTYCCACTCAAACCCGTCTTCTAATCAATCTTTTTCAGTCTTTCGACATYTCATTCCTCATTTATTGATATCCGACACATTTAGGCGTGTCTGGCGTGTGTCCGATGAGTGTCGTGTCTGACAAGGTGTCGGACACGGGACGACTGATTAGGAGGAGTGTCCGTGCTACCTAGATGCACACTCGATAAATGTCGAACATCTCCTATATACTAAAAGCTTAACACATTTCTAAATTCTTCCGCTTAAATTTCCCGCTCAAGTGATATTTTACTTGACAATATTTATTTCCTAATTAATTAATCTTCATTACCTATATTTACTATTGAACAATATTTATCTCCTAATTAATTTTGTAACATAAATCATGGTTTAACATATATCATTATTTAACATTTACATAAATGAGACTAATATAATATTTCCTTGGGATTATATATGCAAATTTCTACTATTTTTAAAATGGAGATAAACTGCATTAGTTTAATTAATTATCAAATTCTCTAATATTTGTATCTAAAATACCGTGCATTTGCACGGAATCTATACTAGTGTAATAACAGGTAAATTATGTATATTGGGGTGACAAGCTCGAAATGTACAAGGTGTAGCTAATGGACGGACATTAACGTTAGTTACTAAAAAGTCTATTTTACGATAACCTTGTATAGAGCGTGTAAATAAATAAATTTGAATAAAACCGTATTAAATTAACAAAGATTGGTGATGTTCTTTTAGGATTCTTTTTGCTCTTTTGTTGCTTTATTCCGTTGAGCAAAGATGAGATAAGGGGAGAAGGGCATCAAAGAATAAGAATTTTTCTTTATGGTTCTTTACTTTTGCACAAAGCTCCACTCAAAACATGGCAAAAGAGAATATTTACCTATTAGTAGAAGTCTCATTTTACCTTTTCAAGTATGTAATTTTTTAATTCACTAGCTCACGTCATTCTAATTATATTTACCAAATTCAAAAGAAAAAAATAAAATAAAAGACCAACTAATTATTGATAAGACCAACGGGTAAAGTGGTTGTTCTTAGCGCTGTCAATGATATGAGCCAGCTCGTTGAACTCTCGGAATCGGATCGGCCAAAGCTCGGCTCGTGCTCGGTCAAAACGAGATACGAGCCGAGCTCACTCGGAAGCTCGTTTATAAATTTTTTGTATAATTTTTGTATTGTAGTATTATTTTTATTTTAAATTATATGTTATTTAGACATTTATATAAGTATATTATGATATAATATTTTTTTATTATTTTATAATTTAGTTGTTTTTCAAAAATATTTATATTTAGTTAGATTTAAAAGGCGAGAAAGTTAAAATATATAATGACAAAACGAACTTGAGCCGAGCTCGAACATTAATTTTTTAGGCTCCACGAGCTACGAGCCAAGCCCGAGCTCGAGATAAAAAATTCGAGCCGAGCCCGAGCTCGAGCTCAGCTCGGCTCGTTTACACCCCTAGTTGTTCTAACGTAATTATAGGTTTTGTGTTTGAATCTTGTGAATACATCAATGTTTAAATTCACGAGGAAAAGCATTACGAGTTTACGACTTTATCACCCTAGCGGGAATAAATCGAGTAATATACGTAAAAAAATATAGTAGATGTGTTGCAAAAGTTAGCCTTAGTTAAATTAAATACACTTCTTTTTAACATAAGTAATTTTCCTTTAATTCAAATAAGACTCTTATTCTATATATTTAACAGACTCATTTTATATTATAATTATCGGTTCATTTATAAAACGACTTAATCATGATATGTAAATATATGTATACAACGGTTTTACATAACATGTCGACACAAAGTCGCTAATTATTGGAACGTAGTAGTATTTTTCTCAAAGAGATACGTACTTTGAGCATTAATCTGTAGGTCACCCACCTTTAATTTCTTGCTTCCTTTTTAGTTGAGCAACTTTGCTTAAAACAATATTTATCATCCTTTGTAATTTTAAATTAATTCGACCGTTGATCTTTAAATTTCAGAGAGTACGTCGAGAAACATTGCATGATCACCATAAACATGCATGCATGGAGTAATAATGCGTATTAATTCAGCTTTTGCCTTACTACATTACAATTATAAAACCGAAGATGTTTTCATCTAGTGGTTAAGACGGGGATATTATGGACAACAGGTCTCAGAACGCATTTCGATTGACAAAAAAAAAAAAATACAATTATAAAGAATGTGATATTGATATTTAATACTCTAATTTGTACTCCATACTAGTTTTAAACCCGTGCAGAAAATGCACGGGTCATAATAATTAAATGTTCAATGCAGTACATAACAATATATAATCTCGACATATTTATTCTATATTAAATTTTTCAATGCAATTGCTAATTTCATCAACCAAAAAATTTAAATGTTTTCCGATTATTGTTATTTATTTTTTCTTTAATATAGATCTAGAGTATATATTAATATATATGCTTGTATTTATTGTGTTTATTGTGTTATATTATCAAGCAAGAAATATATATTCATAGTGTAAATTTTTGTAATTTATTATTTTGTACGTAGTATGTATGTATTGATTATAAATGGTACTAGTTTTTAACCCGTGCAAATTGCACGGGTATGCAGTTTAAATATTATTATTCTAATAATTCTATTTAAAAAAACACGATTAAATTTTGCATGTAGTTATATTCAATTTACATTTGCAAATAGGAGTTTCTAAATGTCGAATTTAAGATATAAGAAGCATTAAGTTTAACTATTTGAGTATCCGTTGGAGTATGAATTGTTCTTTTGATAGCTAAAGTGTGAGTTGCTCCTTGACATAGTAATCGAGAGGTTGAATAAAAATGATAAAAATTAAAATGAAATGAATTTTTGTGATGACCATTAATATTAATGTAAAATTTAATGCATTTACGGGTATTTTGATCTGATCTAGATAATCTGATCTAAGATGATAGTTAGACTCTCAAATTAAACTGAATAGGTCATTTAGGTATATAGACCCTTCCTTACTTGGCAGATGAATCATTTGGGTGGGATTATTTTCAGGTAAATAATTATCAGGTCATATTCAAGTTTGGTCATCCTGGATCAGGTCTTTGAGTCGAATCATCCTGATTCGTTTGAGTCGTTTCAGGTTAGGATTGAGTCATTTAGGGTCATTTTGACTTGGGTTAGTTTGAGTTTAACGGGTCAAGTTCGGATCACCCTTATTTGATCGGGCCGGTTTTGCACTTTTGTCAACTATATTCATAGAATCATAGAGAACACACTAATATGATAAATTTGTGTATTTTTTTTGCAGCATAAATAAATTCTTGTTTCAAACGTCCTTTTTTTCGTTTAAAATAAAACAGACAAATATGTGTGACAATTTCAGCATAAAATTCAAAAATTCCCTACAAAAATTGTTACCATCGCATTTTTTAAAGTGACAACTTTAATTATAACATTTTATCATTAAATTGTCGCTTTTTATTATAAAATATTAACATTTTTCTTATTTTTTGGTAAGATCGTTTTAAGGAAGACATACATCAGTCCACATATATACTTTCTAATAGAACAAACAATGAGCTAATTATGTGAATACTCCATATGTCACTTAAACAGTAAATAATGGGCAAACTTCTGAGCCTTATTTACCCATTACAAACCCTACCCACCTTATACAGTTGTACACTTATGTATACATAACCCAAAAACACATTCTTTTCAGTATTTGTCAACTCTTTCAGTCGCCCCTCACCTTCTCAACTTCACATTCTCTCAGTTGTCAATCTCACCAAACTTTATTCAATATCACCACTGCAATGTCCTTTTTTTTCGTTTCACTGCTCATCATCATTCTAAGACCATATTCGTCATTCTTTTCACTCAATTTTAACTTACTCCATTACAAAAAGTTTTTCCCATATTATAAGCTAGTTCTATTAATATCTAAGGTATTACCCGATCTTAAAAAGATTTAATACTTTGTCCAGATTTGGTATTGTTTGCTAGTTCTGATATCTTTTTCAGTCAATTTTTTATCTTCTTAAGCGTCTATTTTTCTGGAAAAAAAAAGTTACTTCAACCTATTGCTAATAAATGTGTATATAATTAATAATTTATTATATTAATTTTGTGAATTGTATATTTTATTAATAATTAATATGTAATGGTAAATAATTTAATCATATTATTAAATTTTTAAATATATTATTTTTTTGGTTAATTGAAGTTTGGGATTTATGTTTGATTGTAAGCAATTTATTGTATATTTAGTTAGTTGCAAATTTAAAGTAAGAATTATTTAATGAGATGATAATGTGTGTTTTTCTTAGTTTAATATATACGAAGTTTTAAATTCGTAGATTGCATTTTTTTCAATTGTTGTTTCTATTAATTTTTATAACTCCATATGTCATAATAATATTATAAATAAAGACTATTAATAATGGAAAAATTGGTATAATCAAAATTGGTAAAATTTATATTTTATTATTTTACAATTAGTATATAAAATTCTTGTTAAATTGTTAGTTTATTATTTAATATTTTTTTGCAAGATACGTACAAAACATAAACATTTACGTAAAAAATATGGTGGTTTTTGCGAAATTAATTCAAGATTATTTGATGCGGGTCCCGCCTTTACTTTTTGAAAAAAAAAACAAACAAACTGCACATAATGACGTGGACGCATGAAAATGCTTAAAATGTTTTTGTATTTATATAGATAAGATTCTAAATAAATTAAATCAACAAAACCAATTTTTTTTGGTGGGAACCACCTTTTGATTTTATTTTATTTTCCTGAAAATTAAGAGCCAATATGAACTTTCTAAATGACTTGACTTTTATAATATGTAGATATTAGAATATTAGGTATATAACCTCGGTTACATTAAGAAGCCATATGAGAAAAATTCTTAAGATTATTTTTACGGAAATTAGAAAATGAACTCATTGTTATTTATTTTTGAATAAACTAATCTTGATAATCTTTTCTCATGTGATTTCTGAATTTGAACCTTTATTTAAGACACGTGTTAAAAAACGTTCAATAGGGAATACGACTCGGATTTAAATCCCATTAACAGTAAAACTGTTGTTATTTATCTTTTGTACACAAAAATGAGCACACAATTAATGCGTATTAATTCAGTTTTTGCCTTACTACAGTACAATTATAAAACCGAAGATGTCTTGATTTAGTGGTTAAGACGGAGGTATTATGGACAACAGCTCTCAGAACGCGCTTCAGTACAATTATAAAGAATGTGATATTGATATTTAATACTCTAATTTGTACTCCATATATTAGATTATTAGGTATATATAACTTCGGTTACATTAAGAAGCCATATGAGAACAATTCTTAAATTTATTTTACGAAAATTAGAAGATGAACTCATTGTTATTATTTTTTAATAAAATAATTTTCATAGTCTTTTCTCGTATAATTTCTGAATAAGTATCTCTAAGGCACCTAGGTAGCACGGACACTCCTCCTAATCAGCCGTCCCGTGTCTGAAACCGTGTCCGACACGACACTCATCGGACACACGCCGGACACGCCTAAATGTGTCGGATACCAATAAATAAGGAATGAGATGTCGAAAGACTGAAAAAGATTGGTTAGAATACGAGTTTGAGTGGGAAATGAGAATAAGTTATAGTCAAAGTCAAATTTCAGCTTCAATTATTTAAATTTAATATCAAATACATTTAAAAAAATAAAATGGTACGTTAATTTTAACTATAAATATATATTTTATTAAATTTAAATAACGTGTCCCGTGTCCTAAATTTCATAGGATGCCGTGTCACGTGTCCGTGTCACGGCATCTCATAAAATTTAGGACACGGGACACGCTATTAAAATTTAATAAAATATATATTTTATGGTTATAAATAGCGTATAATTTCATGTTTTTAATGTATTTGATATTAAATTTACATAAGTGAAGGTAAAATTTGAGCTTGACTATAAATAATTCTCATTTTCCAGCCAAACCCATCTTCTAATCAATTTCTTTTGACATTTTATTCCTCGTCTAACTATAGGCGTGTGTCCGACACGGTGTCGGATACGGGACGGCTAGTTAGGAGGAGTGTCCGTGCTACCTAGCTACCTAGTAAGGCACATGTTAGAAAATATTATCGTAATAGTAATTACGACTCGAATTTAAATCCCATTAATTCTAAAACTGTTGTTATTTATCTTTTGTAGACAAAAATGAGCACACAATTGAGGCGAATAAATGTTCGTGAGGACGAATAAACTGTTGTTATTTATCTTTCTTCAATGATGCAATTCAATGATTGAGAAAAGCCAGGAAATCTGTATTAAAACATCTATTATTATCCTTGAATGATTTAAGCTAACAATAATCAACAAATAATTTACAATGCATGTATTTGATTATCGCAAATTTTTGCTTAAAACAGACATCTACATAGTATAAAAGCCAAGTCATTTGGTGAATTTCTATTGGCTATTGATTTTGAGGAAAAAAAAAATGTAAAATTTAGAAGGTGGTTCCGCACCAAAAGAACATGGGTTTCATGTTGATTTAATTTCTTTAAAACAACTTTTACCATCAATACATACATATTACATGCAAAATAATAAATTACAAAAATTTATAATATGAACTGTTTTTTTGCTTGAATATAACATAATAAATACAAATATTTATTCTCTAGATCTATAATACAAAAAACATAAAATAAAAAAAACCGAAAAACATTTAAATATTCTGCATGGTTGATAAAATAAGTGACTGTATTAAACATTTAATATGGAATAAATATGTCGAGATTATATGTTGTTATATAGTGCATTGAGCATTTAATTATTATGAGTTTATGACCCGTGCATTTTCTGCACGGGTTTAAAACTAGTATTTAGGAATAAAATAACATAAAATGATTAGGAATAGAAAAAGACTTATCTCATCTTTCTAAGAGGAATGTTATTTGTTCGTTTTAATTTTAAGGTGGATAATCGTCTTTAGATGGACTAGCTGTATAATTATAGATTTGCTTTATTACTCCTTTCATTTCGGAAATCATACGGCTTGAATTTCTAATTCACATACATACAAATGTTTAAATAACTATTGAAAACGAATGTCATAACTAATTTGTCATAACTAATTTAACTTGACGTAAATTATATAATAATAGTAAGCCTGGCTTACAATCATTATAAGTTACAATGAAGGGGTTAAATTCAGTTCATGTGAATTTTGAAGAGTTAAATGTTTAATTTAACGTTGCTCCTCTAAATGGTTATTTGGTTGATTACACCAAGTTTATGTAAATTCTGAAGAGTCGTTAAATGTTAAATCGACATAAAATAGAAAAAACGAAAAATACTACCACTCACTACATTTTTAACATTAAGAACTTTTATCAAGTATAACCATGCACCCATTAAGAATCCTATTTTCAAATAAACATAATACGAAATATAAAGTAAGATCGTTTTACATTGTGAGACGACCTTTTAATTATTCCAATCTTCATTCAAAATTGCAAATAGAAAGCATGCATGTGTCCTACCTCTTAACACAATTTCTCGGTTTAGACAAATATTATCCATTTTAAACTTAAAACGGGTCAAATAACTATCAATTTCTAGTTTAGAATACAAAACACGTGTCTTATCTATGCAACTATGCAAGTAATATGTATTTGACTCGTTTTAATCTAATTATTGAATTCTTAAATACTTCCTCCATCTCGTCAATAGCTTACATTTACTTTATTTCCGCTTAGTCGGAGATTTGAGCACGTTTTGTCAGTATTTCTTGAACTAATCCGTACAATATAAGATTTGTTATTCTAAACTGCAAATAGAATTTGTAGGGAGGAGAAGCCAATCAAAATATAAGACAGTCAAAGAAAGACAGAGACAAATGTATTAAAATCACAACTTTAACCTGCAAATTACATCAATTGAAATGACAATATAATAATAATAATAATAATAATAATAATAATAATAATAATTCTACAAGTATTTGAACCCAAATAAAGACAGCCTGGAGGAATCCAAGCAACCATTATCCCCCACCACCACCCCCATTATTTTTTGTTTGTCTCTTTACACAAACTGTCCTCTTCTACACCTTTTTAATCGATCGTTCTTGTTTAAGACGATAATATCCGATTAGCTTTAGAACAGATTAATTACAACTAGTATAGTTCCCGTGCAAATGCATGGTATTTTAGATACAGATATTTGAGAATTTTACAATTAATCAAACTAATGCAATTTACCTCCATTTTGAAAAGAGTAAACAATTTGCATATATAATTACAAGGAGATATTTTATTAGCCTTATTTATGTAAAATTTAAACAATGATCAATGTTATAAAATTAATTATGACATAAATATTGTTTAATTATAAATATAGATAGTCAATATTAACTAATTAGGAAATAAATATTGTTTAGCAGAATATCACTTGGCGGGAAATTCGAGCGAGAGAATTTAGAGATGTGTTAATTTTTTTGTATATAGGGGATTAGTGGACTATACAACCAGATGTATGGAATTTTATAGCAAAAGATTTGAGCAGATGTACATTTTACGAGCTTTATTGAAAAGAATTTGAGCGCCTTTATAAGAAAATTTTAACTCAAAATATTTTGTATTGGATGTACGATATTCACATACATCTGGATGTATATAGTCCTATTTGTGGATTAAGTATGATAGACGAGATAAAAGAAAAGTATATAGAAACTGCCAAAAAAATTTCCATATTAAACTCGTTCACATCTTAAAACAGATACCGTTGTGTTAAAGAGAAATTAATTAGTTTTGTTAAAGTCTTTAACCCATAACAACTCCATTATTTTAATATACAATCAAGGTGATAATTTACATTAGGTACTTTGTATCTTAGCAAACAAGTCACAGTAGAACTTTTGATGTAGATTTCAATGACACCTTTGGATTAACATTTGTGGCCGTATTGTATAATTAGAGCTGTTCTTGGGTCGTCCCGTCCATTGAACCCGACTCATCCCGTCCGCTAAATAAGCGGGTACGGACAAGGCTTTTTAAGAAAAATATAAAGGCCCGACCCACTAACCCGTGCCAAACCTGCTAACCCGCTTGTCCGTGGGCCAAAAATTAAACGTGAGCCCGGCTCAAACCCGCATTTGAACACCTTTAACAATAATATATAATGTATATAATACGATTTGATGATTTTGATTAAATTTGTTTGATTACTGGAAGTGATATACTCCCTCCATTCAACTCCACACTACACATTTGCTTTTTCACGTTTGTCAACGCTTTTTTTACCCGATAAATATCGTTAGCTACGTATTTGCAAAAATTATAAAATTTAGATTTTTTTTATGTACTCGTAAAGACGAATCAAACAAGATCCCACATGAATATATTTCTACTTAGGTATTGAGAGAAAATCGAAATTGAGGGTTCACTTGTGAATAGTGTACAAAATAGAAACGTGTAGTGTAGAGTTGAATGGATGAAGTATTTGTTTAGGAACATTTTAGTTAGATCGATAAAAGGTGTGTTATTGATATTGATGAGATTATAGATTTTAGAATTCAAATTCAGATTATTATGATATGTATAATTGTTTGGATGTGGCCCGTGGGTTTGAAAAGTTTATAACTTTATATAATACTCTCTGAGAATACAGAAATCCTAGAACCTTAAAATAGATCCCTACTTTAGACAGAGTTAGGAAAGTCCTGATCATATACGGTTAGCGAGACCCCGTGATAATCGTTCGAAGTGACAACTAACAGAGTTAACACATAAATACAATAATTGGGCTTAAAAAAACAACTTTGATCATATTCTTTCCCATTTTTTAACCTTTTTTCCCCAATTAGGACATGTTCTTTTCGGCTAATAAAAGTTGAACTGAATTAAATGAAGCTGAAATAAGAGCTTAATTTGTTAAGAGATGAGATAAGTTGAATTGAAATGAGTTGAAGTTAAGTCAGAAAGAACAGAACCTTTATCTTGCTTAATGCTTAAGAGCATTTTCTTGTTTTATTTTCCACCTTCATTTTTTTTTTGGTGTAAACCATTCGGTTTAATCCAGATTTGAGCCGGGTAGGGCCACTAGGGCGGTAAAGCTCTCCCTCATGAGTTTCAACACTGCTGCGTTCCCAGGGCTCGAACACAAGACCTCTGGTTAAGCTAGAACAACTCCTTGCCAGTTGATCTAAGTGCTCATGGGTATTTTCCACCTTCATTTTAATCGGGTATAAAACCGTCTTAATTTAAAACACTCTTCAACTAAGAACAAAGCGTCTTGCTTGTGACAGACGCTATCCGTCACAAGCGGCAAGTGGGAAAAAGTGGAGCACCCCATAAATAGTGTTACTTGCATATTGTGAGAGAGGCACGACGGATAGTGCCCATCCTCAACCAGAATTTGTGAACTAAGATATGGTGCTTCCCTCCACCATTCTCTCCATTCCTTGCTTCCTCATTCTCTCTACTTGGCATCTTCACCTCTTCCACTACTTTTATTCTCACTCATTCCAATTTATTTTCCTCTTTAATTTCTTCCTTTTTTCTTCTCAATTACTACAACTATATATTCCTTTCATTTTTTTTTGTTGCTATTACCAAATTTTTTCCTACCTCTCCCTTAACTACTTAGTTTAGCTTACCTTATTCTATCCTTCATTTTTGTTCTTTCCTCAAACTTTTCTCTTCATTATTTCCTTGTTTTAATCACAAAGATTACACCTTTTTGCTCCCAATTTCAATCTTACTCCCCAAATCTTCATCAAAATTTCCCATCTTTTTTCATCTTTTTATGTTTTGGGTACTTCAATTTCAATTTTTGTTACTCTTTTAAGCAACCCACCAAGAAAAATTCAATCTTTGTCCAATTATAATAATTTGGGTGTTGTTAATTCATAGAAAGCTGTGATTTTTTTTATAAATTAGTGTTGTAATCCTATTTTTTAAGCAACCCAATTAAAAAAATTAAATCTTTTTTCATGTTATAATTAGTGTGTTATTAGTTCATAAAAAGCTGTGATTTTTGTAAATTAGTGGTGTAATTAGTGTTTAATAATGGGTTTGTGTCATGCAAAACCTATAGAAATCCCAGAAAATCAATTGAATAATCAAGTAATTAGTGTAGAAAATAATCAAAATTTAGTATTAAATAATAATAATAATGAAAGTGGGAAAACACCAAAATTTCCATTTTATAGTCCAAGTCCATTACCAAGTTGGTTCAAGAATTCACCATCAAATTCTAGTGTAAATTCAACACCATTAAGGTTTTTTAAGCGTCCATTTCCACCACCATCACCAGCTAAACATATTCGGGCTTTATTGGCCCGACGACACGGGTCGGTAAAGCCCAATGAGGCCTCAATCCCTGAGGGTAGTGAATGTGATATTGGGTTGGATAAGAATTTTGGATATTCTAAGCAATTTTTGAGTTGTTATGAGCTTGGTGAGGAAGTTGGAAGAGGGCATTTTGGGTATACTTGTTGTGGTAAAGGGAAGAAAGGTAGCTTGAAGGGTGTTGATGTTGCTATCAAAGTTATCCCTAAAGCTAAGGTGTGGGTTTCAACTTGGATTTTTTTGTTCAATTTTGTTGTTTTTATGCTTATGTTATGATTTTCGAGGTAAGGGTAAGGTTGCGTACATCTAACCCCAAAAGGGTGGCTTCAAATTGATTGATTGATTGCTAATTTGTTCTTTTGATGTTTATGTTGTGATTTTCGAGGTAGGGTAAGGTTGCGCACATCTGAAGGGTGTGTTCAAATTGATTGTTCTTATTGTCATTCATTGATCATGTGTTTGATGCTTATGTTAAGATTTTTCTAGTTTGAGGGTAAGGTTGCGTACATCTGAACCCTTCAAGAATCGAGGAGGGTGAATTGAAGTTCATATATGTTTGCTATGTTATTTGATTTGTGTGTCAAATGATGATTTAATTGCCTCAATGGGGAGTTGAGTTTGTTGGATGAGGGATTTCTGGTTGCTCTCAGAGTTGTTGTTGAGCTAATGTATCAGTCATTTATTCTTTGCTGATTGATGCACCAATTATTTGTGATGGAGATAGTGTATAGATTGAATGCTTTGTTTGTTGATGAACTGCTAAAGGGGTACTTATTACTACTGCTGTGGTCATTGATGTTTTGTTGATTTAAGTACAATTGTACATGTGTGATATGTCCCTAGTCTTGTACACATCTTTTGATGACTCCTACCCCAGTCTCATCTACCATACTTGACCCGTTTTAAGTTTAAGACGGATATTGCCGTCTCAAACCAGAATTTGTGAACTTGTATAGTTGCATGTATGTAGTTGTAGATGTTTGAGCTTTACCTAATCTAAAAGAACGAGGCACCTTAATTATCTGGTTGCTTAGAATCCCTGTGATGGCAATTAGTGTAAAGGGAAAGTAAAGAATTTTGATTACTCTATGCTGTTTATATGATTAGTTTCGAGGTTGTTAATCATGACCGTTAAATTGAACTTTTTTTTTGGCATAAATGAGGTTTGTCCTTTGAGACTTATGAAAAATGCCGACTTTTGACAGATGACAACAGCAATTGCAATTGAGGACGTCAGAAGAGAAGTCAAAATATTACGGGCGCTGACTGGCCATAAAAATCTGGTGCAGTTCTATGAGGCGTATGAAGATGACGAAAATGTTTATGTTGTCATGGAGTAAGCTACTGTCTTATGTTTGATTAGCTGAAATGTTCCTTATGTCTCAATAGACTACATTTTGTTCCTGTTGTTATGGAGTAAGTGTGGTTAACTAAATAAACTAAAATGGCTCATTGAATTTTTTGCACATGGTTGAGTCAAGCTATACAAGTCACCGCGAAAATTTTCATTATCGTCTTTTGGAGATAGCCTCTATGTGTTGGTACATTATATTCTAGTCCCATTCCACATTACTTGGGCTGGCTGGTTTGACATTATGCCGTGCTTCAAGTAGGGCGTAGCAGCCTCTGAAAGTGAGTGAATAATACTCTACAGACATGAGATTCGTTTAAAACTCTGTTCCATAACATCCCCCTTTCAAATTTTCCTGTATTCTCGTGTTTTTTTTTTCCTGACGTATGAACTGTTGTTTTTTGCATTAAATAATGTCTAGATTTATTTTTATACTGTATATATTGTAGGCTTACCATTTTATTTGTTTGGTTCTTGCAGGCTATGTCAAGGTGGTGAATTGTTGGATCGCATCCTTTCAAGGTACTACTAATCAATAATTATCTATTAAGTAGGTATGAGATCGAAATGTATTATTGGCAACAAACTTATTTTGGCTTTTGATCTTCAGAGGTGGGAAGTACTCGGAAGAAGATGCAAAGGCCGTGATGGTCCAGATTTTGAGTGTGACAGCCTACTGTCATCTTCAGGGTGTAGTTCACCGAGATCTCAAACCGGAGGTAACAGATTCACTGTTTTTACCTGTTAAATCTTCAGCTTAGCGGAAGTGAAAATCTTTTTGGTTTAATGCCTGTAATTTTTCGTTGACACTTCTGATTTGAAGGGCTGTTATCCATTTGTGAACCCTATGAAAGATCTGATACTGTTTCCTGTGCGCAACTCTCAAGAGTCTTGTGGATTAATTGCTAATTAATAATTATGGGACTTTTGGATATCATGTTTTTTTGGGTGTAAACTGTAAAGAGTCACAAGGGGTGCCTTGATACTAGCGGAAGTTGAATCTAGATCACGAGTAGCACCCTCAATGAATATACCAGCTAAAGCTACCCTGCATCTGCTAGAGTATTACTTCATAATTCTTTTGCTGTTATTGAATTTGCTATCAGAACCTTGAGATCGACTCAAAGTCACCAAGCAGTTATGATGTATATTTTTGTTTCTTTGTATGAAGATGTTTTACTTCCCTAATCCTGGTTTCCGAATCCTTCATTGCAGAATTTTCTGTTTACTTCCAAAGACGATAATTCCGCTTTAAAAGCCATTGACTTTGGATTGTCAGACTACGTAAAGCCAGGTAATAAGTTCACTACTTAATGTACGATTCTCACTTTCTTACGGATTGAATGAGCTTATAGTGGTTGCGTGTTTGTACAGACGAGAGATTAAATGACATTGTAGGAAGCGCATATTATGTGGCCCCTGAAGTTCTCCACAGATCTTATGGAACTGAGGC
Source organism: Silene noctiflora (assembly GCA_009801015.1). Classification (NCBI taxonomy): domain Eukaryota; kingdom Viridiplantae; phylum Streptophyta; class Magnoliopsida; order Caryophyllales; family Caryophyllaceae; genus Silene; species Silene noctiflora. Next base: position 280,902 of record VHZZ01000146.1, read on the forward strand.
AGACATGTGGAGTATCGGAGTAATCGCTTACATTCTTCTTTGTGGTAGTAGACCCTTCTGGGCCCGCACAGAATCTGGAATATTCCGGGCTGTTTTAAAGGCAGACCCCAGTTTCGATGAATCTCCTTGGCCGACATTATCATTGGAGGCAAAAGACTTTGTCAAGAGATTGTTGAACAAGGATTACCGCAAGAGATTAACAGCTGCACAGGCACTCAGTAAGTGGAGAATATATCATGTTGATACATAATGAAATTTACCGGGTTTAGCCCACATTTCTGGTATCAGCTACTTGAGTTTCCACTTGCAGAATCTGATTAGCTGACTTTTATGTAGGTCATCCGTGGTTTTCTGGTTATCCTGATGTCAAGATTCCCCAAGATATGATAGTTTACAGGCTTGTAAGAGCTTATATATGTTCATCGTCCCTCCGTAAAGCATCTCTTCAGGTATGCAAATACTTTCCTGTGGCTATTTAGACCACAAACTGACCCGACTTGAGATACTTGACCCGAGATCTTATTATACCTGAATAGTATCACCCTTCAAGGACCCAGCACACGAAATGACCTCAGCATTGACCAAAATTTCAAATGCATGATCAGATCCGACTCTGACTCGACCCATAATTACGAAACTTGAATCAAAGTGCAGAAAATACTTGAAATGACTGATCCCAAACTCACTCAATCCGTACCCCCGAATGATCTAAGTTGTTTGCCAGATGGACATGTACTCAAACTTTCGTAAGCTGTATTCGTGTAAATTGAGCGACTCTACTTGTTATTGACAGGCTCTTGCAAAGACCTTAACAGTACCACAACTAACGTATCTGAAAGAGCAATTCCAAATGCTGTCTCCTAGCAAAAACGGTTACGTGTCACTGCAAAATTTCAAGACGGTAAGTTTTAATTCTGGTAGTTACCTAATTACATCCTTATTTTCTGGAGCGTGTTCTTATGGTTGCTGCGATCTGCAGACAATAGTCAGAAATGCTACAGATGCTATAAAGGACTCCCGGGTTATCGAATATGTCAACATGGTTAGTGACTTCTTTCATGCATCGTTGCCTAACCCTTGTTGAGTTTCACTTCACTCCCGAGTTATCGAATACGGTGAGGTGACGTGGTGAACTATGCTGTCTAATGGTGCAGGTCAGCTCTCTTCAGTACAGGAAGATGGATTTCGAGGAGTTTTGCGCAGCAGCCATTAGTGTGCATCAATTAGAAGCGATGGATACGTGGGAGCAACATGCACGCCATGCTTATGAGCTTTTTGAGAAGGATGGAAACCGACCAATTATGATTGAAGAACTGGCTTCGGTAAGTGACTCTAATCAATTTCTTGAGACCCTTCGATGGAACATCTTTGCGAATGAGTAATAGTAGTACAGTTAGGGCAACATTGATCATGCAAAAATGTAAATGTGCAACCGTTGTTTTTTATAGGAGCTCGGGCTAAGTCCATCAGTGCCAGTTCATGTGGTTCTTCAAGACTGGATCCGACATTCAGACGGGAAGCTCAGTTTTCTCGGGTTTGTGAGACTTCTACACGGAGTCTCATCTCGTACATTCCAGAAGGCATGACCACCAAAAGTACACTAGTAAATACAGCCACAAATTCTCTAACTGCTTCAAGTTTCTCACTGTGAAGCGCGAAGCATCTTTGCTAAAGACTAAAAACCTGTTACAATGTGCTATGTGTACCTCTTTTGTGCCTAATATTTTCATGTTTTTTGTCTCGGGATAATGGTAGGAATCCCAAACACCTATCCAATACTTGATAGCCTGTAAACCAAGTACACCAACTTAGCCCCTCGTTTACTGGCCCAAATTTAGGACCATCAAGGTTTCGATCCCAATTCTCAAGAATTAGTCTGTATTTTACTCTGTTATGTTTTAACCAACTGGGTTAACTCATGCCACGACGATCCAGTATGTTTTTCTGCTTTCCCTGTTTGCTGGGATTGTTTCAGTCGAGTTGTACATAAGACATTTAGATTTAGAGTAGGGAATGGATGAGTTACTTCCAAGTATTGTTACATGTAACAAGATCGTGTCGATGTACTCTTGTGGTCTCTTGAGTGTTCTAAATAATCAAAGAAAAACGAAGCACATTGTGTGCTATGCATCTGGTTTGGGAAATCGATTAAACACGCTTATTATGAAATTATCTGAACTGATCGGAATCTCTATCGGAGATGGGAGTGTGCATAGCTTGTATAGTACAGTACACGATTCGAGGAGTTAGATTGCTATGAAATTATCTGCTTGGTTCTGATTGAGATTAGTCCTTCCAGCCCCAATCATTTGTTTATTTTTAATTAAGATACTTCTTACGACGAATATTAAAGGTAAACAAATGAATGAGACAAAGGAGTAGTCCATAATGTTCTTTTGTAATTCAATTTGCCTAAAGATTAAGAGATTGGAAAAATATTAAAATTCAAGAGGGCTATTTATACCACGCATTCACACGAGGGCTACACTAATTCAAGTCGGGAACATCTCAAATTATCGACTCAAAAATCAAAATACACCAAAACCAACATTAACCCGACTGACTCTATTTCTAATCCTCTATCCCAACTAGAGTTGGCAATGGGCCGTGCTGGGCCAGCCCGCGTACCGGCCCGTCGTGCTTTCATCAAAAATTGGTCCGGCCCAGGCACAGATATTGGGCTGGCCGTGCCGTGCCCGGCCCACTCACCCCAACTCCCGCCGCGACCCGCTCTTGGCACGCCCAGTTTTGTGCCTGGGCCGTGCCTGGCCCATGGGCTGTTCGTGCCTGATTCGTGCCAGACCCACTCGTGCCTGGGCCGTGCCGTGCCGTGCCTAGGCACGAACATTTTAGGAAAATCGAGTCGGAGCCCGCCTCAAGCACGGTCGTGCCGGGCCCGTGCCGCCTCAAAAAACTCGTCGTGCCGTGCCGTGCCGCCCGCCAGCCCACGGCCCGAATTGCCAACTATAGTCCCAACCCGAAATAGCATAAACTGGTTACAGTAGCTTTCTGACTGAAATCAAACTAAAACCGAAACTTATGAATAAAACGATCTAATCTAACCCGATCTGAACGAGCCAAATAACCCGTTTACGAGACTAAACTAGATACTCCGTAGTAAATACAACCCAATCTACGGTATCCCAACCTGTAACGGAATTACTGGTTTTTTTTTCAATGGTGATTATGTATCTGCAAAGTCTTCTGCAATATTGTGCAAGAAACAGTTTAATTGCGGAGGGTAAAGCCTGCCATGCTCAAATTATTCGAGCCGCCGTATTGATTGACACTGTAACTAACAATATGCTAATCAATATGTACTGTAAATGCGGACTGATTAAGCCTGCACGCCAAGTGTTCGATAAAATGCGTGAACCAAGTTTAGTTTCATGGAACACTATTATCGGGGCATATGCTAAGAATGGGTGTGAGGACGAGGCGCTGTCTCTCTTTGTTAAAATGCAGAGAGCAGTAGTGCAGGAACCTTTGAGCGAGTTCACAGTATCCAGTGTCCTCTGCGCTTGCGCATCAAAATGCGCAATTTTGGAGTGTAGACAATTGCATGCATTTGCTTTTAAAAAAGCGCTACATTCCAGCGTCTATGTTGGGACAGCTTTAGTTGATGTGTACTCGAAATGCAACTTTATGAGGGAGGCATCATGTCTTTTCGAGAGCTTAGAGGAGAAAAGTGATGTAACTTGGAGCTCAATGATTGCCGGTTATGTCAGAAATGAGCTTTATTGGGAGGCTTTGAGGTTGTACGGTAGAGGGCAAGCTTCCGGATTAGACCAAAACCAGTTTACGCTTTCTTGTCTTCTGTCTGCCTGTGCTGGTCTTGCTGCTTTGGTTCAAGGGAATCAAGTGCATTGTGTCTTACAAAAGGCTGGTGTTGATGCAAGTATCTATGTCTCTTCAGCGCTTATAGATATGTATGCGAAATGTGGAGCCATTAAAGACGCCTACAGAGTATTTTCTGATCAAGAAAATAAGAATGTTGTTTCTTGGAATGCCATGATCTCAGGTTTCTCTAGACATGGGCGATGTTTACAAGTGAGGATTTTATTTGAGAAGATGCAGCAAAAGGGTGTGTTGCCAAATGAAGTGACGTACCTATCGGTGTTGTCGGCTTGTGGTCATATGGGACTAGTCGAAGAGGGGCGAAAATATTTCCGTCTTATGGTAGAACAGCATCGCTTATCACAAAATGTTCTCCATTATTCGTGCCTTGTTGACATTCTAAGTCGTGCAGGTCTAATATATGATGCATATAATGTGATAAGGACTATGCCATTCGAAGCGACAGCCTCTATGTGGGGCTCTCTTCTGGGAGCATGTAAAAATGCAGGAAATTTGGAATTGGGTGAAATTGCAGCAAAGCACTTGTTTGAGATTGAACCAGCAAATGCAGGGAACCATGTGCTACTTTCAAGTATATATGCGGCGAATAAGAAATGGAAGGAGGTTGCTGAGTCTAGGCAGGTACTGAGGGAAAGCGAAGCTGTCAAGGAGAGGGGTAAAAGTTGGATGGAGATTAAACATCAGGTTCATACATTCGTGGCTGGGGAGACGGAACATCCTCAAACCCGTGAGATTTATTCCAAACTAGACGAAGTGATGGAAGAGATGGCGAAATTGGGTTACAAGGTTGAGACAGGGCATGATGTTCATGATGTCGATGAGAGCACCAAAGCTGAGCTGCTGAGACACCATAGTGAGAAGCTAGCTCTTGCTTTTGGGCTCATAACTTTGCCTTCGGGTGTGCCAATAAGGATCATCAAGAATTTGAGGATCTGTGGCGATTGTCATAGTTTCATGAAGTATGCATCCAAAACTTCAAACAGGGAAATTCTAGTTAGGGATGTAAATCGGTTTCATCATTTTACTGATGGCTATTGTTCGTGTGGAGACTTTTGGTAACTACTCCTTCATAGTTGGGTTGTTGTGGAATAGGCCTATTTTGGACGAGCGTCAAAAATAAATCTTCCCTCTTGCTCTCTGTGGGAAGGAAGTAGTAAGTCAAGGAAGGTTTCTGAACTTGCTAAGGACGCTGACTAAATTAACCTCTCATTGCTCGAATGCCAAAAACTTTTGCATCGTCAGCTCTGTGAGCATCATCAGCCACACTGATAAATTGATGCAGGTGTTTTCTATGCAATTGTTTTGTGCTTTTGATATTTCCGTGGAATTGTAGAATTTCTGTGAGATATTGTCCTATCTGGTCAGATGGCGAGAAATTGAATATTTTTGTTAGAAGATATAGTGGACAAGGTTTCTGGTTACAAGTTGACCTGAGAATTTGAGATGGCGTTTCCAACATCGCAAATTTATACTCCGCTTTGTAGGGGTTTTTGAGGTGGTCTTGACTCTTGATTAAATCATATCAAGTTCTTGTGAATATGATTTGTTTAGATTGAAGGACTGGTTGTCGTTTCATTGAGATGCGTAAATAGCCATGACATTTGATTCATTTTCAGTGGCATAACAAGGCAGCATATTGGTTTTGTCAGTCGATTTGAAAGCTCGTTCCTTTACTTTAGTTTAGTTGGGTTTGAGTGAATTTTATGGAAGTAGCTAACATCTGATACTGCTCAGAAGTTGTATGCTTTATCTGAAGCCAATGAATCTTGCATTCTTCAGGATCACATAATACGGCGTGCTATTGTCATGTTAGAAAAGCAGTTGCTGATGTTCTTTTATTTGTGATCTGAATACGGCTTGTGCTATTGAGTTAAATAGCCACAAGTTTATTCGGATACATGTTTTTTCTCTCTGCGACTTATTTGAATAACCTTCATCTTCTAATGTTGGGCATGGTAGTTCGGTGTAGTTTTCCTGCCTTTCCATGCAAAGCACTCTCTTTCTTTTGCTGGCAAATGTGGTGACGTATCCCTGGCTCAGAGAACAGGAAGCTTCCTTGATCAAACAACGAGCTTTTTAATAAGAGGTGAGCGTTCTGAGCGATTACCAATTCAGTCACCCTCTCATAGTTAACAGAGGGTGTATTTATTTGATTGACAGTTCGTAATGTAATTTGCGTTGTTGGTAACTCCTGGATCCCGGAGTAATATATACTGCAGGACTTTTGTGATGCCTGCTAGGATGTGTATCAACCCAATGCATAACAAGAAAGGGCTTTTACATCAGTCGAGTAATGCAAGTTCAGATGAAAGGTACGGTGAGCTTCACGTCCCATGTTCCTTACATTTAGGCTAGGTCTTTGAAACAGATATCGTTTTCTTATGCCAGCATGGAGTCTGATATTAATCTAACACCATTGATGCTGTCCTTTAGGTGGGTGGCTTCCTCGGTTGCCACAGACTTTTCTTCCATCAATGGCAACCTAGATACTACGAGACGTTGCAGATAAGGTGTGTTTTTACTTGCCTATCAATGCTTGTTTGCTGTGTAAGTTTCAGCTCAGTAGAACTTGATGAGGAAGAGTTTCGGTCATGTTGAGACTTTTACGTATTTACGATCGAAATGTCACTTGCTTGTGGGTTAGTCTCATGCACCTATTTCAGTGCAGTATTACACTTTCAGCATCAAATAACAAGTATTAAACAAATTTCAACGAGTATTCGATTTCCGTCCAAGACTGGTTTATCGCACACTGACAGCCTCAAATGTCCTCCAATGCTCCTCAAATTTTGTGAGGCTGCCTTGTCTGACTCGAGAAATCATTCTTGTTATTTACGGACATTTTTGTTCCGGGACATTAGAATCCCGAAAAACGTGTATTTATACACTTCAATTTGAGCCGTTTCAGAAGCCGTTCCGGGTCGTTTTTTTTTTCTTCTGAATTTTCTACCATGTGTCCGAGATCGCTTCAGGAGTTACACTGTTCATTTTTAGATCCAACTCCTATTCTATATTTTATTCCCCTTACATTTTTCCACAAAGAATAACAAAGTGAATTTGGACCACACAAACCCACTACCCCACATATCATTGAATTTGGACCACTCATATCATCCCAATAAAGGAAATAGGGAAGAAAATCCGAATAAGGAAATCGGGAAAAAAAATATAGAATAGGAGGGAGTAGCATTAAACCAGTTTTACGAGTATCCGATTTTCGTCTCTCACTTTATTATCGCACACCGACAACCTAAAATGTTATCCGTTATTCCTTAAAATTTGTAGGGTTGCTTTATCCGAACTTAGAAACCGCATGTGCGATTTATGGACATTTTTGTGCCGAGATTCTGGAATGCCGAAAACCGTGTATTATATACACTTTAATAAAGAGTTTAATTTAAGTCATTCGGGTGGCCGTACCAAGTCGTGTTTCAATATCTCCCGGTTTTTGTACCAAGTGTCCAGGGTCGTTTCAGAAGTTACCCTGTTTAATTTAAGCACCAAATAATAAGTATTAAACCAATTATAATGAGTAACCAATTTCCGTCCAAGAATGGTTTATCGCACACGGGCAGCCTCAAATGTCCACCGTTGCTCCTCAAATTTTGTGAGGCTGCCTTGTCTGACCCGTGAAATTATCCTAGTTATTTACGGGCATTTTTCCGGGGAATTAGAATCCCGAAAAACGTGTATTATATACTTCAATTTGAGCAGTTTGAGAAGTCGTTCCCGGTCGTGTTTCTTTTTATCCTGATTTTTCTACCATGTGTCCGGGGTCGCTTCAGAACTCAGATTATTCATTTTCAGCTCCAAATAAATAGTTTTAAGCAAGTTTTAACGAGTATTCGATTTTTGTCTCTCACTTTATTATCGCACACCGACAACCTGAAATGTTATCCGTTATACCTTAAAATTTTTGAGGTTGCTTTATCTGACCTTAGGAACCGCATGCGCGATTTATGGACAATTTTGTGTCGAGATCCTGGAATACCGAAAACCGTGTACTATACACTTTAATATAGAGTTTAATTTGAGCTCTTCGGGTGACCGTACCAAATCGTGTTTCAATCTATCCCGGTTTTTGTACCAAGTGCCCACGGCCGCTTTAGGAGTTACCCTGAACAATTTCAGCACCGAATAACAAGTATTAAACCTATTACAACGACTATTCGATTTTGGTCCAAGACTGGTTTATCGCACACTGATAGTCCAAATGTCCTCCGTTGCTCCTCAAATTTTGTGAGGCTCCTTTGTCTGACCCGAGAAATCATCCTTGTTATTTACAGACAATTTTGTTCCGGGACATTAGAATCCCGAAAACCGTGTATTATACACTTCAATTTGAGACGTTTGAGAAGCCGTTACGGGTCGTGTTTATTTTTCTCCTGATTTTTCTACCATGTGTCCGGGGTCGCTTCAGGAGTCACATTATTCATTTTCAATTCCAAATAAATTGTATTCAACCAGTTTTAACAAGTATCCGATTTTCGTCTCTCACTTTATTATCGCACACCGACAACCTGAAATGTTATCCGTTATTACTTAGAATTTGCGAGGTTGCTTTATCTGACTTTAGAAACCGCATATGAGATTTATGGACATTTTTGTGTCGGGACCCTGGAATGCCGAAAACCGTCTATTATACACTTGAATATAGAGTTTAATTTGAGCCATTCGGGTGGCCGTAACGGGTCGTGTTTCAATCAATTTCGGTTTTTATACCAAGTGTCCAGGGTTGCTTCGGGAGTTAACCTGTTCAATTTCAGCACCAAATAACAAGTATTAAACCAATTATCACGAGTATCCGACTTCCATCCATGACTGGTTTATCGCACACTGCCAGCCTCAAATGTCCTTCGTTGAACCTCAAATTTTGGGAGGCTGCCTTGTGTGACCCGAGAAATCATCCTTGTTATTTACGGGCATTTTGTTCCCGGACATTAGAATCCCGAAAAACGTGTATTATTCACTTCAATTTGAGCCGTTTGAGAAGCCGTTCTGGGCCGTGTTTTTTTTTTCTCCTGATTTTTCTACCATGTGTCCGGGGCCACATCAGGAGTCGCATTATTCATTTTCAGCTCCAAATAAATTGTATTAATCCAGTTTTAACGAGTATCCGATTTTCGTCTCTCACTTTATTATCGCACAAGGACAACCTAAAATGTTATCCGTTATTACTTAAAATTTGCGAGGTTGCTTTATCAGACCTTTGGAACCGCATATGAGAATTATGGACACTTTTGTGCTGGGACCCTGGAATGCCGAAAACCTTGTATTTATACACTTGAAATAGTGTTTAATTTGAGCCCTTCGGGTGACCGT
>VHZZ01000147.1:19701-37724 GCA_009801015.1 Silene noctiflora
AAGGTGTCACCAAGATTCAATCGCTTTAAACCAGTCATGTTGTTTATAATCATATCAAAATTCGGCATTGTCATGCTATTAAACGAAAGATCGAGTGTTTCAAGTCTCGAAAGCTTTCCCAATTCTTGAGGGACTTGACCGGCGAAAAATGAGCCAGAGAGGTTAAGATGTTTCAAATATGAAAAGTTGCCAAAATTAGGTGAGATTAGAGACCCTGCAAAGTAATTAAAGGCTAGATTAAGAGACTCGAGATGATTAAGTAGAAAGAGGGTACTATTATCTCCAATGGCGCCTATGATACCGCCAATGCCGAGGTCGATTGATGTTACACGACGAGTCGTTTCATGGCAAGTTATTCCTACCCATTTGCAGCAATCTGTATCTTTGTTCCATGATGAAGCTAAACCGAGGTCGTCCGCCGTGAAGGAATCTTTTAACCCAAGTAATGCAATACTATCATCCTTAAAACATTGTTGTGATGAAGAGTTACTATTTGGAAAATGGGAATTATGTAGTGCATAAACTAGATGATTGTATGAAATGAAGAAGAGATAAGTTGCAACAAATGATAGTGTGGATCCTTTCTTCATTGTTGACACTGTTTTGCCAAGAATTACATTACAATAGGAGATAGAGTTTCTTTTCTTTATAGCCCTCCGTCAAAAAATAATAAAGAGACAAATAAATGATTGAGACAAAGAGAATACGTTTGTTAGATAGATATATATTATTGTGCATCAATCATACTAGGACTTTCAACGAAACTACCATTATTATTTGCTTTTTAGATAAAAAGTAAATACTGAGTAATATGGGGTACAACTATGTTAACATTGCAAGTGCAACCCCGTTGAATGAGAGTTCAGATACTAGGCAGTTCATAGATTATACAACCAATTGTAACCCAGTTGTAGTATAATAACTATAATAATTGAAAAATTCTCGTGTCCTCTAGGAGGACTGTACTCCTTATACCTAAGCCTTTATAATATTCCATTTGATGAATTGCTTTTAGGTTGATGAATTGCTTTTAGGTGTGAGGATGGTCCTCCAAAAGACACAAAATTTTTTCATAATAAGTGTCCTGTGGCAGTTGAGAAGCAACTGTCAGTCTGTCACGACTCGCAAAGTCAAACGTATGAACGTAAATGTCAAAAGTCATAGTCTTTCCTTAAAATATTTCCACTTGACTTGATATAAGATAATTGTGCTCTCACTATGTCATCAGCGTTGTTTGGTTGCTGTCACCCCAAAACATAAAGTATTACTCCTTAGTTTTATATAAGACGGTTTTACACTAATATAGTTATAAAACGAATCTAAACACAAAGGTTGAGTTGTTATTGAAAGAATGAATAAAGGTTGGGTTGTATTTTGTACTGACATGCATGTTGTACTGTTACCCTGCCATGAGTGTTGAAGGTTAAGGATGCAATATAAATTGATATAAGAGGAATGGGTAGATGTTCTGATGTTCATACCGTCAAGGAAAGGTTTAGTGTGGTTCAGGCTATGCCTAATGAAGTAATGTTCATACAAAATACTACATAGAGATATGGAACATTACCCAATAAGTTAATTGGCTGTACAGAGAGCTAGGGGAAGGCATACACTGAGGCTAATAGCATTCTCAAGATTTGTTGTCATGTTTACAGCAAATTGACAGATATTAAAAGCATTTTAAACGATGGTAGATTTGTAGTCCTTAGAATTTTATTCTGAGACTTCAACTGGCAGATGCTTGTTTTCCTGATTAAAATCAACCTCAGGCCCCTGTAACTTCTGATCAAAGTGAAATTTCTTAAATAATTGAATTTGAGTAAACTTATGGTACATCTAATGATATACCTCTTGCAGGAACATTATATGCCTATTTCGAGCATTGAAAAGGTTGGCTCTTACTGACTGACATCTGCTTCTAGCATCGATTATTTGCATTCATTCTTGTGGCAAATGATAGGAGTAGGACACTGTGATGCTTATCACAGAAGTAATGTATTATAGTCTTCGTTGAAGCTCATCTTCGATTGTCCTTGTGTTATCGGCGTCTTCTGAGATTATCTTTTTCAAGTGATGGGTCTACTATTTGTAAGATCTGGTTAGGTAATGTTGCTTCTGCATGCAGATGAAAGCTGCAGGCTTCCTTAAACATACTGTTTGTTGGACTCTTTCCTCCTTTTGCCTGTTGCCACGCCAGCTTCTAAGGTGGTTGAATTTCCACATGAACAGGACAAATTCCGGTATGATCATGGATGGGAAGCTAGTCGTGATTTAGAAGATTCTCTCCAAAGCGGGAATGTAATGCAGACTCCAGATTTAAATTCAAGCCATCTCATTTGCCTAGTTATCAGCAACGTTACTCCAACTCAGCTGCAAGTGTCGGATAGGTGAGAATGTGAGATCCTTTAAATTACAGAATAATTTTTATGGCACGTGTTCCTTATTAGAAGTGATATCTTTTTTTTTGGTTGATAGCTTTGAAAGTACCAATGAACTATGAACGGTGATATAGTACCAACGAACCAAGAGAGGCGGATTTGCTACACAGGTAAGACATTAATCTGGAATGCTCATGTATGGGATGCGGTTTATATTCAAACTGTTCACTAATATAGTGAGTTAAATCATGACTTACTCTCTGAGATACATATTTAAGCAATTCATTAGTCATGATTACAACAAACTAACCAGAATTTAAAAGCATTCTACATTCAAGTATGATAGATTTGAAGTCTTGAATATTCTCAGGAGACTTCAATTGGCGGACGCTTGTTTTCTTGATTAAAATTTAAAATCAACCTCAGCCGGCGAGGCTCCTGTAACCATCAGTGGTACAAGTATAATAATATTAGGAAAACTTCTAATCTTCAGCATCATTCATTAATAGCAAACTCTTATGTCTAATGATATGCCTTTTGCAGGAAGATTACACCTGTCTCTAGCATTAAGAAGGTTGTATCTTGCTGATTGAAGCCTACTAGTGGCATCGACTATTTTCATTCGATGTTGTGGCAAGTCATTCGAACACGACACTCCAATGCGAACCACAGAAGTAATGCATTCAACTCTTCGTAGTAGTTCATCTTGGATTGCCCTTTTGTCATTCGCTTCTACAGAGAGATTATCTTCTTCAAGTGATGAGTCGACAATTTGTAAGACTTGATCAGGTAATGCTGCTTCTGCATGCTTATGAAGGTTGTAGCCTTCATTGAACAGGCTGTCTGTTGGTCTCTTTCCTGTCATTAGCTCAAGCAGAAATATGCCATAACTGTACACATCACCCTCTGTAGATGGCTCACGCACTTCCGAGCCCGTACTCTGACATGTGAATCCCATGACAAGGCTTAGACACAGAAATGGGGAGTAGATAGATAGATAGGCAAGCCTTAGAACATTTGTTTACAATAATGGTCTTTAATAAAATTCTAGATGAAAAAATATTACAGCAACCATTTTAACATTAAGGCCAGGGGTTTACTGTTTCTGCATCTTAGTCTTTTATTAATAATATCATTTTAAAGTGTTTGTCAGACTAATTATAACTAGGAATCACACTATTATTACCTGTAGGAGCGTAACCTATAGTGCCCTTGATTCCAGTTGTACTACTTTGATTCGGATGTCGAGCTTGAGTAAGAATCCTTGCTAATCCAAAATCCCCAACATGAGCGACCATGTCATCATCAAGCAATATGTTGCTTGGTTTCAAGTCGCAATGCACTATTGGAGTTTCACACTCATGGTGGAGATAGCTCAATGCATGGGCCACATCAATCGCTACATCCACTCTTTGAGCAAGGCTCATGTTTCCATCGACTCCATGTAATCATCTGTCTAGACTTCCATTGGGCATGAACTCGTATACTAGTGCTTTAAAATCGTTTCTCTGAAAGTCAATACTGGAACAAGCAGTTATGATGCCTAGCAGATTACAGTGACGGACATTCCTCAACGTATTGCACTCTGTCATGAAGCTCTTAGATGCACCTCGGAGTTGCAAGTTGAGAACTTTCACTGCAACCATGTTTCCATCCAAAATCCCCTTAAACACTGATCCAAATGAACCGATTCCCAGTAGGTTCTCTGAGGAAAAACCAGCCGTGGCTTTGAGTAACATGTCGTAAGACACTTTCATTGTTACATTGCCCATTATTGTACTCGATAAACTAGGCGTCTTTTTCTTTTTGATGCATTTCAGGTACAACCCTACGGCCCCTACCACCATGATCACCACCCCAACAAGTGCACTGATAATTGGAATTATCAATCTAGTACTTTCCATGCTTCGATTCTCACTGCAGTTTGGTAATTGCAACTGTTTAATTCCTCCACAAAGCTTGTTATTGCCAGCAATAAAGACCTCACTTGCATTTGCAAATACTGAATTCGTTGGAACCCTTCTCTCAAAATCGTTGTAAGATAAGTTAAGGTAATGTAACTTGGGAAATTTAGAGAAGAAGGTTGGAATGGGACCGGATAAATGGTTTCGAGAAAAGTCAATTTCTCCGATGCTAGCCAAAGAAGCGAAGGATGAAGGAATATTTCCACTGTAGGAATTTCCATCCATGTACAGATATTGAAGATCAGGACAGTCGCCAAGACTATCTGGAATGACACCTGAAAACTTGTTATTAGAGAGACGTAAGATTTGTAGGTTACTTTGTTTACTCAATTCCAAAGGGAGGGAGCCTTCCAAATAATTTTGAGAGAAATCTAGTCCTATAAATGAAGTAGATCCTTGAAATAGCTTATTATCCAAGGTTCCAATGAATTCATTGTATGCTAAATTCATGTTCAACAAGCTTTGGCAGTTTCCAAGTTGTGGAGGTATACTCCCTTTGAATATATTATTATATAAATAAAGATCACTCAAGTGTGATAAATTGCCCTAGGAACTAGGAATTCTTCCTTCTAATCTGTTGGAACTCAAATCAAGTAGTTCCAATTTGTGAAGCTTCCCGAAATCCCGAGGAAGAGATCCCGTTAATTTGCAGCTAGTCATAATTAAGCGCTCAAGATTGTCAAGATTAGTAATACCTTCCGGAATTTCCCCTCTTATTCCTGTATCATTGATTGTGAGCCATTGCAAAGAGGTGGAGAGATTGGCTAGAGACTTGGGTAATATTCCAGAAAAGTGATTTGACTCCAAATCTAGGATTCTTAATTGGCTACAGTTAACTAGTGTATCGATAAAGTTGATATCACCCTCTAGATTGTTTTGGGCAACAGATAAAACAGCTAGGTTATGAAGATTTCCAAAGTCATAAGGAATTCTCCCTCTAAAATTATTGCCACTAAGTGCAATAATCTCAAGTGCTGTGAGATTTAGTATCGTGATTGGAATGGGTCCTGAGAAGTTATTTCCCGGCTTCCCGCGAGGTTCAAGTATTTCAGATGAGGAATAGTGAAACCAATATCTGGAGGAAGTTCTCCATGTAGTTGGTTGTCATTAAATTCAATTTCTTGAAGGAACGAGATATTGAAAAGTGACGGGGGAAGTGTGCCCGTGAGTTCATTTTCTGTAACTTGAATGTTGGTTAGATTTTGCATCTTACCAATACTGTTTGGGATGGTTCCTGTAAATAAGTTGTCATCAGCGAATAAGTATACTAAAGAAGTAAGATTTTGTATAATGTCAAAAAGAGGCCCAGTAAGATTGTTATCCTCCACAACAAATATTGTCAGCATTGATAATGCCCTTAATCCTGTTGGGAGTTTTCCCTCTAGCTTGTTGTTGCCAAGGAAAAGAAGTCTAGGTTACTGCAATTAGATATGTTGGGTGGAATTTCACCTACAAATGTGTTGTTACGTAACCGTAATACTTGAAGCCTAGTTAGATGACTTAACTGTGTGGGTATATTGCCAAATAGACTATTATTGTAAAGCTCAATTATTTTAAGGAAGCTCAGGTTTCCAATGAAAGGAGATATGTTCCGGCCAAACCTCTAGAACTTAAATCTAATCCAGCCACTCTGTTATGTTTACGCCCACAAGTAACCCCCTCCCAAGAACAGTGGTGAATAGAGCCATTCCATGAACTTAAAACCCTGTTGGAAGGATCCAAGAGTTTGCTCTTGATGGCTAGCAATGCAGTGTGGTCAGTCTCGTTGCCTGGGTAGTCGATAGTATGCAGTGATAAAGTTACTGTAATATTTTTCATAAGAAAAACAAAGATGACAAGAAAGGCTGCTGGTTTGCTACAAAGTAGAGATATAATACTTGGACTTTCATTTTGGGTGTGTAGGTGGTTTGTTTTCATTTTGTATTACGTTTTCAGCAGTTGTTGTGTGCGATGCTCTTGATCTTGATTAGTCTTTGATTTATATAGGCACTTGCATCATCATGATTCATTTCGCTGGTCTCCGTCTCTTTAGCACCTACCAGGTTAGTTATTTCAATGTTGTAAAACCGATATCAATAATCGTGATTGCTACTTCACTTAGAACTATGTAGCAGTGAAGAATTACTCCGTACTTTACTAAGAAAGATTTTAATATGTTATCCATCTCACTGGTAAGACTGAACTTTCAAAGAACTCGCTGATTTGTGGTGTTGTTATATTGGTTAAGCTTTTGCCATGCCGTTTACAAGTTTATTTAAGAACAGGTTACATACTAATGAGTAATAACGACTAATTAACTACTGCGTACCAAATACTAATGACTTATTGAATTTGTTCAGCTTTGATCATTTGTTTACCGTTTTTATTTTTTGCGAGGATATTATAATCAAAGGTAAACAAATGATATGGACGGAGGGAGTACACGTTAAGACATTCAATATTTAGCAAATTCTATTATTACCCACGATAGTCAAACTTATTTCCGAAATCCTCTAGCTCTCACAAACGCTTTTTTCAAATAGTTTAAGCCGTTCTTAATTGATTAGTTGGTCGGTTATTTGTTTCTTTTTAATTGCTAGTATATTTACATTTTACTTTCTTTATTATATCCTTGCTTTCGTTCAGCCAATCAAACCTCTAATCTGAATTGTTTCGGAACATAACAGAGAACATGTTCACTGTCCCTGTGATTGATCCCACTTAGTAAAAGTGCAGCGTGCGCTTAATGAGTACTCCATTTTATTCAAAACCGTCAAAGATCTTTTAACAGAACTTGAATGGTTTTTGCATCAAACTGTGGCAGATTTGTAGTCTTTATAATTCTATTTTAATCACTTAATGCTGAACTTGAATGGTTTTTGTAAAGGCTGCAATCATTATAGTAAGAGATCAGTGCTCCACTGAGTCAAGAAAAGACTTTCGAGTCTAGAACCATTCAAATAATTTACAAGGACTTGAATTCTTCCTGTTTTTTTTACAGCAATGCTATACGCCTATACCTAAGAGTAGAACAAGTATCAGTTCTAGCTGCATTCGAGCTGTGCTTGGTCCCTCTTCGCCTTTGCCTATTGCCACGCCAGTTTTAAGGTTGAATTTCCACATGAACAGGACAAATTCCGGTATGATCATGGATGGGAAGCTAGTCGTGATTTAGAAGATTCTCTCCAAAGCGGGAATGTAATGCAGACTCCAGATTTAAATTCAAGCCATCTCATTTGCCTAGTTATCAGCAACGTTACTCCAACTCAACAGCAAGTGTCGGATAGGTGAGATCCTTTAAACTCCGAGTAATGTTATGGCACTTGTTCTGTATTAGAAGTGATATTTTTTTTCTTGATAGTGATGAAAGTACCAATGAACTATGAAGGGTGGTATAGTATTAACGAACCAAGAGAGGTGAATTTGCTACACAGGTAAGACATTTATATCGAATGTTCATGTGTTTGATGCTCACTGAAATTTTTCTAGGCACATTTAGAATTCATTGATGAATTAATTGCGTTTACGATGAATTACTTGATTGACTGGTGATTAAGTGGCTTCCACGCACGATTAATGCACCCATTTGAAAAACGACTTCCCTGTCTAGAAACATTCTATTATTCTAGTCAGTACTATTGTAATTGACAAAGAACGGAATTCTTGTATGTGTTTGTAAGGAAGCTAGATTCTTAATATTATCTTTTGTACTAGTTAAATACGAGTATTATACTTGGACAATTTATTTTCAAGTCAAAACATGGTTAGACTGCAAATCCTGAGTTTTTTCGAGTTTGAAATTGAAGATCAACAAAGCTGCAAATACCGTGAGGGTCAAATAATTGGTTTATAAAAGGTGCACTTTTTTGTTTAGTTCCTACAATTCATATTTACTTGGTACATGTTATATCCTGCATATAATTTGACTAATTAGCCACAAATTCGACTGAAAAAACTAAGCCATCAATCTGCAAAATTGAGGTTAACTGTACATTCTATATGGTTGTCATGCTATACACAAGATAACAATTTACTCTTTTTGTCTCAGTCATTTGTTTACCTTTAATATTCATTGTGAGAGGTACTTTAATTAAAGGTAAACAAATGATGGAGACGGTAGGAGTAAATGATAAGTATTAAGTAGTAAAGTACATAACAATTCATTAGTCATGATTACTACAAACTAACCGGAATCTAAAAGCATTCTACATTCAAGTATGATAGATTTGAAGTCTTGAATATTCTCAGGAGACTTCAATTGGCGGACGCATATTTTCCTGATTAAAATCAACCTCAGGCGGCGAGGCTCCTGTAACCATCAGTGGTACAAGCATAATAATATTAGGAAAGCTTCTAATCTTCAGCATGATTCATTAATAGTAAACTCATATGTCTAATGATATACCTTTTGCAGGAAGATTACACCTGTCTTTAGTATTCAGAAGGTTGTCTCTTGCTGATTGAAGCCTGCTAGTGGCATCGAGTATTTTCATTCGATGTTGTGGCAAGTCATTCGAACACGACACTCCGACGCGAATCACAGAAGTAATGCATTCAACTCTTCGTTGTAGCTCATCTTGGATTGCCCTTGTGTCACCAGCTTCTGCAGAAAGCTTATCTTCTTCAAGTGATGAGTCGACAACTTGTAAGATTTGGTCAGGTAATGCTGCTTCTGCATGCTTATGAAGGTTGTAGCCTTCCTTGAACATGCTGTCTGTTGGACTCTTTCCTGTCATTAGCTCAAGTAGGAATATGCCATAGCTGTAAACATCACCCTCTGTAGATGGCTCACTTCCAAGCCCGTACTCTGACATGTGGATCCCATGACAAGGCTTAGACACATAACATGCATTTACTATATATATATATATAGTATTAGGATCATATATATGTATATATATATACTATTAGTAGCTAGGCAACCTCACTTACCGCAGCATACATGAAATGTTCTATTTTAGAATTTTAGATGAAAGAATTTTACAGCAACCATTTTAGCATTAAGGCCAGAGGCTTACAGTTTCTGCATCTTAGTCTTTTGTTAATAATATCATTTTAGGGGGCGTTTGGTTCGTCAGACTAATTATAATTAGGTATCACATTAATATTACCTGGAGCAGCATAGCCTATAGTGCCCTTGATTCCAGTTGTACTACTATGATTCGGATCTCGAGGTTGAGTAAGAAACCTTGCTAATCCAAAATCCCCAACATGAGCAACCATGTCATTATCGAGCAATATGTTGCTTGGTTTCAAGTCGCAATGCACTATTGGAGTTTCACACTCATGGTGGAGATAGCTGAGTGCATGGGCCACATCAATCGCTACATTCACCCTTTGAACAAGGTTCATGTTTCCATCTACTCCATGCAACCATTGCTCGAGACTTCCGTTTGGCATGAACTCGTATATTAGAGCTTTAAAGTCATTTCTCTGAAAATCAATACTCGAGCAAACTGTTATGATGCCTACCAGATTCCGGTGACGAATATTCCTCAATGTGTTGCACTCTGCCATGAAGCTCTTAGATGCACCACGGTGTTGCAAGTTGAGAACTTTCACTGCAACGGTGTTTCCATCCAAAATCCCCTTAAACACAGATCCAAAAGAACCTGTCCCCAGTAGGTTCTCTAAAGCAAAACCAGCCGTGGCTTTGAGTAACATGTCGTAAGACACTTTCATTGTTACATTGCCCATCATTGATGAACCCGGTGAACGAGGTGTCTTTTTCATTTTGATACATGCCAGGTACAACCCTACGGCCCCTACTGCCATGAATATCACCCCAACAAGTGCACTGATAATGGGAATTATCAACCTATTCCTTTCCCTGGGTCGATTCTCATTGCAGTTAGGTAATTGCAACTGTTTAATCCCTCCACAAATCTTGTTATTGCCAGCAACAAAGACCTCACTTGCATTGGCAAATACTGAATTCGTTGGAACCATTCCCTCAAAATCATTGTAAGATAAGTTAAGGTAATATAACTTGGGAAATTTAGAGAAGAAGGTTGGAATGGGGCCCGATAAATTGTTTCGAGAAAAGTCAATTTCTCTGAGGCTAGCCAAAGAAGCAAAGGATGAAGGAATATTTCCACTGTAGGAATTTCCATCCATGTACAGATATTGAAGATCAGGACAGTCGCCAAGACTATCTGGAATGACACTTGAAAACTTATTGTTAGATAGTCGTATGATTTCTAAGTTACTTTGCTTACTCAATTCCAAAGGGAGGGAGCCTTCCAAATGATTTTCAGACAAATCTACTCCTACAAATGAAGCAGATCCTTCAAATAGCTCATTGCTAAAGGTTCCATTGAGTTCATTGTATGCTAAATTCAGGTTCAACAAGCTTTGGCAATTTCCAAGTTGTGCAGGTATACTCCCTTCCAATATATTATCTTCTAAATAAAGCCCGCTCAAGAGTGATAAATTGGCAATGGAATTGGGTATTCTGCCTTCAAATGTATTGGAGCTCAAATCAAGCAGTTCCAATTTGTAAAGCTTACCGAAATCCTGAGGAAGAGATCCCGATAATTTGCAGTTAGGCAAAACTAAGCGCTCAAGATTGTTGAGATTGGTAATACCTTCAGGGATTTTCCCGCTTATCTGAGCCTCACTGATAGTGAACCATTGTAAAGAGGTGGAGAGATTGGCGACAGATTTGGGTAATATTCCAGAAAAGTGATTCGACCCCAAATCTAGGACACTTAATTGGCTACAGTTAAATAGTGTATCTATAAAGTTGATATCACCCTCTAGATAGTTATGGGCAACAGATAAAACATTTAGGTTACGAAAATTCCGAAAATCATAAGGAACCCTCCCTCTAAAACTATTGCCACCAAATGCAATAACCTCAAGTGTGGTGAGATTTTGTATCGTGGTTGGAATAGATCCTGGAGGGACAACCGTTTCAGTTGAGGAATAGTGAAGCCAATATCTGCAGGAAGTTCTCCTTGTAGTTGGTTGTCATTAAATTCAATTTCTTGAAGGAAGGAGAGATTGAAAAGGGACAGGGGAAGTGTGCCTGAGAGTTCATTTTCTCCAACTTCAATGTTAGTTAGAGATCGCATCCTACCAATGCTGTCCGGGATGGTTCCTGTAAATGAGTTGTCATGAGCATATATAGATATTAAAGAAGTAAGGTTTTGTATGGTATCAAAAAGAGGACCCGTAAGATTGTTATCCTCCACAATAAATATTGTTAGCATTGACAGTGCCCTTAATCCTGTTGGAAGTTTTCCTTCTAGCTTGTTGTTGCCAAGGGAAATAAGCCTGAGGTTAACACAATTAGATATGTTGGATGGAATTTCGCCTACAAGTGTGTTGTTACGTAACCTTAGTTCTTGAAGCCTGATTAAGTTACCTAACTGCGAGGGAATATTGCCAGATAAACTATTATTGTAAAGCTCAATAACTGTAAGGAAGCTCAGGTTTCCTATGAACGGAGATATGGTTCCTCCCAAACTTCTAGAACTCAAATCTAATCCAGTCACTCTGTTATGTTTACGCCCACAAGTAACCCCCTTCCAAGAACAGTGGTGAATAGAGCCATTCCATGAACTTAAAACCCTGTTGGAAGGATCCACCAGTTTGCTCTTGATGGCCAGCAACGCAGTGTGGTCGGTTTCGTTGCCTGGGTAGTCAATACTATGCAGTGATAAGGTTATTGTAATATTTTGCAAAGCTAAAACAAAGATAACAAGAAAGGCTGGTTTGCTACAAAGTAGAGAAAGAATACTTGGACTTTCATTTTGGGTTTTGAGGTGGATTGTTTTCATTTTGTTTTGTTGTCAGCAGTTGTTTTATGTGATGTGCTCCCTTTGATTTATATAGGCACCTGCATCATAATTTATTTCTTGGTCTGTCTCTTAGTTAGCCAAGGATAGCTACACCACACCTACCACTTACCAGGATTATTATTTCTTGTACGAACTTTTGGTCACTGTTCGCTACCATGTCATTTCTACGTCCTAGTGGCGTAAGTGCACTTTGCTCATTCTCGGTGGCTCAGGAGACTCATTGTTTTTCAGAAATCGTCTGTTGATGTTGAAGTTCGTGTTGAGCAATCCGTACGCCATCCGGATGAAGTTACTTTATCGCTTTCATCACGTCCTGATATTTTTGTTTCAGTATAAATTAGGGCGGTTGTATTTGTTGTACCAATAAGACAATAACCATGATTGCTACTTTTCATTGAATTCCTTTATTAGGAAAGAATTTAATATTGTTATCCATATCTCAGGTGGGACTAAACTTTCAAATAATTAAGCAACAGGACGCAATCGGCTTGACTTTTTGTCAGCCTACATTATTGCTCGTTTAAAACGGAAATATCAGTCTTAAATTTATGATGAGTCAAGTATGCTCATGTGAGATGGATAAGACAAAGACATAATGCATATAAAATACAATATATTTATCTCATTTACACAAATGGTATATTACTTGACCCATTTTATTATTATGATAGATATATTCGTCTTGAGAGAGACCTACTGACTTTATTGAGCCTCTTTTATCAAAATCTCTTATAATTGATCCTTTGCTTTGTCAATTACACTATCACTAATTCTTATTTCAGACAGCAACTGTCCGTCTTAACCTTAAGACGGATAGTTGCCTCTCACACACTTGCAAGTGGGGAGGCAAGTGGATGGAAAATGGATAGTCCCACTTCCCTCCCATTTGCAAGTGTGTGAGAGGGTCACTATCCGTCTTAAGGTTAAGACGGATAGTGGTCGTCTTAAGCAATGCGGACACTTACACTATTAACATAATTTAGTTTACTTTTCTAATAACAGTCAATATTTAGCATATCAAATCAATAAGTACCCACGGCAGTCAAACTTATTTTCGAAATCCCCCCAACGCTTTTTCACATAATTTCCGCTGTTCTATAATTGAATAGTTTGGACGTTTACATATAGTGAATGTTTACCAGTTGTCAAAAAGGCTTGGAGTCCGAAGGATAAGGGATCTCCTACTTCCATTTTACGACATAAACTTAGAAGAGTTCGTCAGGCATTGAAATCATGGACACTTCACAAAAGGAAGGAATGGAATCATAAATGGATAGATTTTGATGATTTATTGGACTTCGAATTACGTCAAATTTTCAATGGGAAAGATGAATCAGATTATATTTTATACCATTCAAAATTTATGGAATTCTCTAGAGCTGCTACTGTTTTCTGGAAACAACGAGCAAAATTACATTGGTTAAAGGAAGGTGATGCCTCTACTAAGTTTTTCTTCAATTCTGTCCGAGAACGATATAAAAGAAACTTTATTTATGGAATTAAAAAAGAGGATGGCAACTGGTCCTTCGATACAAAAGATATTATACTGCTTTTTGATAATTACTTCAGGGATATCTATGAAGCTTCTATTTCTCATGATCATTTTGATATCCTTATCCAAGAGTTCTAGGGTCTTTTCGACAAGATTTCTTTTAAGTTGAATTCTGATCAAAGTGATAATTTAGGCAAGCCCTATACTCGAAAGGAAGTTCGAAAAGCAGTTTTTCAACTAGGACCTACAAAATCACCAGGATCAGATGGTATTCCTGCTCTATTTTTTCAGAAATATTGGTTTCACGTCAAAAACGAAGTTACTACAGCAGTTTTATCTATGCTAAATTCTGGACATATTCCGTCTGAGTATAATCGAACTTCTATCACCTTGATTCCAAAAAAAAATGGACCTGAAAAAGTTGAAAATTATCGTCCTATCAGTCTGTGTAACGTTATAATGAAGGTGGTAACTAAATGTATTTCTAATCGAATGAAACCTTATATGTCTGGTTTAGTGGGGGATTATCAAAATGGTTTTATCCCGGGAAGATCAATCACYGATAATGTCCTTCTTTCTCATGAGCTCTTCCATCACATTTCTAAACCTTCTTCTTGCAAAAAAGGTTTTCTGGCCTTCAAGGTAGACATGAGCAAAGCTTATGACAGATTAAGATGGAATTTTATTAGAGCTACCCTTATTCATATGGGTTTTCCATTATCGATGGTTAATTTGATAATGAACTGTGTTCAAACGGTGAGTTATGAAGTTATTGTTAATGCTTCTACTGGAAATATAATTGTTCCTCGTACCGGTCTTCGTCAGGGAGATCCCTTGTCTCCTTTTTTGTTTGCTCTTTGTACGGAAGTGCTTTCACAACTTCTTCTTAATGTTGAGGAGAATCTCAGGTTGAAGGGAATCAAGATTTGTCGAAATGCTCCTCCTATTTCTCATCTTCTCTTCGCAGATGATTCTATATTTTTTATAGAAGCTAATACAAGTTCCTACCATGAACTGCAACATCAATTGGTTTTTTATTGTCATAGCTCTGGACAAGTAATTAATAATAATAAGTCTGCAGTTACTTTCAGTCCCAATTGCACGCTTGCCACTATTAAAGGATGTTTACAAATTCTTAAGGTGTCAGCTTCAAACAAAATGGGACATTATCTGGGACTCCCAACAGATTTTGGGACGTCAAAGAAGCAAGTTTTTGCCTTTGTCATTGAAAAATTTCGAAAACGAATTTTGTGCTGGAAAAATGCTCTCTTAACTGCAGCTGGAAGGCTTACTCTCATCTATTCGGTGCTCTCCTCACTCTCTATCTTTTCTCTATCTGCATTTCGTATGCCGGTAAGTGTGAGTTCAAGAATTGATTCTTTAATCTCACAGTTTTGGTGGGGTGGATGCCGTTCAGGAAAGAGTATTCACTGGTGTAGTAAACTCTTCACTAATTGTCCTAAATCTCTTGGGGGACTTGGCATTAGAAATGTCAGCTGCTTAAATCAAAGTTTATTAGCTAAAACAGGTTGGAAAATCATTTTGGATCCAACGTCTCTTTTAAGTAAGGTGTTGGGACCAAAGCTGTCTATCTCGAAACAAACCATCTTGAATAAGGATTTCTCAAAAGCAGTTCCTCTGTCTTGGGGAAGTCGCAGTATTCTCTGGGCACTGACCTGCTTAAGGACAATTTGGCTTGGCAAGTTGGTTGTCCTTCGTCCCTTGATATCTGGCGTGATAACTGGATTCATGGCTCTTCTCTAGCTCTTCTTACTAATATCTCAACTAATGAGCTAAATGCTAAACCTGTTATTCAAGTGGCTATGCTACAAAGAGCCGATGGGGAATGAAATCTTGAGATGATGAGAAAAATTTGTGGAAATCAATTTATTCCTTCTATTCTATCAATCTCGACTCCTTGTTTTGATGAAACATATGAGCTCTATTGGAAACTTACTGGAAATGGAAAATTTACTGTCAAAAGTGCTTATGTGAATGCTTTCTCTAAACTGTGGTCTTTGAAAGCAACTCCTAAAGATTCCACTCGAATGATATCTTCAGCTAAAGATTTCTGTGCAAAATTCTTATGGAACCTACCTATCCATTCTAAATGGAAATTTTTCTGGAAACTCTCTTTCCATTCAGCAGTGGATAATCAACTGGCTTCTTTTTCTAATCAAATCCGACAACGTAATATTCAAAATCTCTTGTTTCGTGGGCTGTCTTTGGAGATTATGGTGTACAAGAAATAATGGTATTTTTCATGAATCTTCCATTCGCTTATATGACTCCTTCAATCTGTTATCGACTGACACCAACAACAACATGTGGGTTCAAAATAAGTCTCTTGATATGGAATCCTCTACAAGATCCTCTGATCCGGAGGATTTTGATGGGGCTGCTTTGATTGTCAATCATTTTCCTGTGCCACTGATGGGTCTGTCTCTTTGCTTTTTTAACGCTATTAGAATAAAATGTGACGCCACTTGGAAACCTAACTTCCAAGCTTCTGGAGGCTGGCTACTACAAAATTCAATGGGATTTAATTTTCATTTTAGTCGATGCTCTTTCTACGCCAAATCAGCTCTTCATGCCGAAGCAATGGCTCTTAAGTTCGCCATTTTGGATGCTTTTTCAAAAGGTTTTTGGCATCTAGATGTTTCTTCGGATTGTATGAATCTTGTTCTCCAAGTCAATGCTTTCACGGATCCAAGCATCGAAGCAAAATCAACTATCCAGTCAATTTTAGTACTTGTTTCATCTTGTCATTGTTTTTCTCTTAGTCATTGTCCTAGAAAACTTAATAGGATTGCTCATGCTGTAGCTAAGTCTATAGCATAAGGGTGATTTCTTCTTCTAACAAAAAAAAATTAAAAAAAAATAATTGATTAGTTGTTGCTTAGTATGCTTTTTTTTTTTTTTTTTTACGTAGTTGCTCTTTTATAGGTATGATTTACTCTTTTATGGATAATTTTTCATAATTTTTTTCACCATATAGGCCTTGTTTTTTTTTTTTGGACTGAAACCGTCTGAATGGATCTGAATTGAACGAACTAAAGTAAAGAGTTAATTTGTGTAGAGGAAAGTTGAACTGAACTGAACTGAATAGAGTCAAACTGAACCGAAATGAGCTGAAATTAAGTCCAAAAGAACAAGGTCGTACCCTTCTTTAAGAGAACCAAAAAAAAGTCTCTCTCTTCATATACCTCTCAAATTTAATTAAATTCAACAATTATACATTCAAATCCACATATTACCCCCTAGTGAATAGTTTACATTTGCTTTATTTTGTGATGGAAAATAAAGCAAGTGTAAATTATTGACTGAGACAGAGGGAATAATCAAGTATAATAATTTTACTTTCAATCATTAAACATCAAAATTATTGTATCAATCTAAAAATTGGGATCTAAAAATTATTTTGAGATATTTTAAACATGTTAGGGTTTTAAAAGGGAAGGGACGGCTGGGGTAACGGGGGAGAGGCGGCTAGGGGTGGATGGCAGGGAGGGGTGGTCAGGCAGGGGCGGTGGACTTAGGTGGCTGGGATGGCGAAGGTGATCTGGTATTAGGGTGAAGGACGGCAAGAGGAGTTCTAGAAAGGTGGTCGTAAGTGGGTCGGCGGGGCCGGTGACGGCGAACATGGGTGGGGGAAGCGGCGGCAAAGGTGGGAGAAGGGGGTTGCAAGGGCTGAGAAGGCATATCCTTTTCAAATGTTTTAAGGTGGTGGGATAATGGGATGACAGAAGGTTGGGGGAGTGACAAGGTCGGTGGCGGGGGTTGAGGCGTGGCGGGAGGTGTGATCGGTGGTAGAGGTGGTGGTTGAGAGGGGAGGAAAAAAGTTGAAAGGATAAAATTACTTGCAATAGTGGAGTTTAGAGGATCCACATTGAAGAGGATGTATCATCCTCTTAACACTCTCTCTCATCTAAGAGGATGTCTTCTTAAATGTAGAACCATTGTTATATGTCCTCTTTGAAGGAGGAAGAGAAACACTTCCTCTATTTTTAGAGGATATGCAACATTGGCTTTTGTGCCTACTAGTCATTAAGTTACTTCTTTTTTATTTTTTGGTTATAAAAAATTTGAGAGAGGGGGGGTAAGAGGATCCTCTTTGATGTCAATTTTTTTTTAAGAAGGGTAAAAATAAGGGCACTAGTAATAGACAAACCTCTAAGAGGTTTGTTCTTATGCCACGTAAGCTAATATACAAACTCATTTACCTACAAACCTCTTACCAATAACAAAACTCATTTACCTACAAACCTCTTACCAATAACAAATAAAAATCTTCAAGGTTCATCTCATGCCCCACTAAACTTTTTCTCCTCTCACATTCTCTCTCCACAAACCTGGATACTAATTTGTAACCCCTCTCATCCATGAACCTCAACACTCATCACCA
>VHZZ01000147.1:67695-79938 GCA_009801015.1 Silene noctiflora
GTAAACCCCTGACTGGATTGTTGAAGAAGAATGCTTTTAAATGGCAAGAGTTGGCACAGAGGGCATTTGACGAATTAAAACAGGCCATGACATCTACACCAAAGATACGATGTTTAACTAGTCAATTATCACCCACGACACTAATGGAAATTACACATCTTTATCCATTGGACGTATATTAAGGGCTTCAATGATACGGTCCTATCTCTGGTTTCTGCATCAAGGTAATCGACCAAACATGGCATGTACATGTCTACACCATCTATCACGACAAGCGCAAAAAAAAAAAAAAAAAAAAAAAAAAAAAAAAAAGATTTTTCCAGGATGCTTTCATTGGTGTAGATAAACTTTTCGACTTTTCGTGTATTAGTGTATATACTGTTTTCCTATGATTACTTGATTGAATAAGAATAGTTTGACAATGTGGAAATTTTAGTAGCACCGAAGGAGTTATGCATTACTGGTGCCGTAGCAATCGATAATGTGGTGAACAAGATGTGACTTCCCCACCCAAGTTCATAGTTGTTCTTGGTCCCTCATTCCCTCACTTCCTATCCCCACTTGCAAGAGTAAATTCTTTTGCAAATTTTGGGGCGAGATTCGAATGGTAAACTATGTTGGTGTTTAAGTGAAATTGCTAATTCATTTAGTGTAGCCGCGATTTGGTTCAAAAGAGTAAGCTCAGAATGCTATGTTATGGGTCTGGGAGTGTGGGTACTCGAAAGTGAGGCTTACACGAAAAGCCCAGGAGGTATGTTTAGGGGTGTAACCGAGAGGTTTGCACAACGAGCGTAAAAAACGTTTACGCTGTTTATTTAGCCTTTGTGTACAAATTATAATGTCAATTACATGAAACACCTAATATATTATATTAAATTCTTCAAATCGTCTTCTTCAATCTTAGATGAGACC
The DNA here is from genome assembly GCA_009801015.1 of Silene noctiflora. Classification (NCBI taxonomy): domain Eukaryota; kingdom Viridiplantae; phylum Streptophyta; class Magnoliopsida; order Caryophyllales; family Caryophyllaceae; genus Silene; species Silene noctiflora. The sequence continues at coordinate 68,608 of VHZZ01000147.1, forward strand.
ATAACTGCCTTTCCTTTGAAAGCGCTCCGAGGTGATTGTTGACAAGTGACAAAGTCCTAGAGCGTCGAGCTCCTCAGGTAAACACTTGCAAGATAGTGTTGTCAACCATTGCCAATTGAATCAAATGACTTATTACCCGTAGTTGATAGTGCATTAGATTGGTAGAGAAGACGTGCATAGCCCACATTAGAAAGACCGAGAGTAGTAGTCCAGAGGTAAATGATTAGAGATAATTCTATCAGGAGACTTCATTTGATGGACTCTTGTTTTCCTGATTAAAATCAACCTTTGGCGGTCAGGCCCCTGTAACCATTAGAGATACAAGTAGAAATAATGTTATGTTTGCAGAAATTCTAAGCAAATTGAAACTTCACGAATAATTCATTAACTGTAAACTCAATATGTCTGATGATATACCTCTTGCAGGAAGAGGAAGATTACGCCTGTTTCTAACATTGACAAGGTTGTCTCTTGCTGATTGGAGCCTGCTTCTAGCATCAACTATTTTCATTCATTCTTGTGGTAAATGATTTGAGCACGACACTCCTACACTGATCACAGTAGTAATGCATTCCACTCTTCTTTGAAGCTCACCTTGATTGCCCTTGGGTCGTCGGCTTCTTCGGTGAGGTTGTCTTCTTCAAGCAATGGGTCCACAATTTGCAAGACTTGGTCAGGTAATGCTGCTTCTGCATGCAGATGAAGGCTGTAGCCTTCCTTGAACATGTTGTCTGTCGGACTCTTTCCTGTCATTAGCTCAAGCAGATTGCTGAGTTTGTGCATCTTAGTCTTTTGATGATAATATAGTTATATGTTTTTTGTCAGACTAATTATAAATAGGAATAACACTATTCTTACCTGGAGCAGCATAGCCTACAGTACCCTTAATTCCAATTGTACTACTTTGATTTGGATGCCGGGGTTGAGTAAGAAACCTTGCTAATCCAAAATCTCCAACATGAGCAACCATGTCATTGTCAAGCAGTATGTTGCTTGGTTTCAAGTCACAGTACAGTATTGGAGTTTCACACTCGTAGTGGAGATAGCTGAGTGCATGGGCCACATCAATCGCTACTTCCACCCGTTCAGCAAGGCTTATGTTTCTGTCGACTCCATGTAGCCATTTGCCTAGGCTTCCATTAGGCATGTACTCGTATACTAATGCTTTAAATTCGTTTCTCTGAAAATCAATACTAGAACAAGCCGTTACGATGCCTACCAGATTCTGGTGACAGATATTCTTCAACGTGTTGCACTCTGCCATGAAGCTCTTAGATGCACCGTGGTGCTGCAAGTGGAGAACTTTCACTGTGACCGTCTTTCCATCCAAAATCCCTTTAAACACGGATCCAAAAGAGCCTGTCCCGAGTAGGTTCTCTAAAGAATAACCAGATGTTGCTTTGAGTAACATGCCATACGACACTTTCATGGTTGCATTCCCCCAGCATTAATCCTGATAAAACAGGGTTCTTTTTCTTTTTGATGCAAGCCAGGTAGAGCCCTAAGGCCCCTACCGCCATGGCCACCACCCCAACAAGTGCACTGATAATTGGAATTATCAACTTTATTCTTTCCATGCTTCTATTCTTAGTGCACTTAGGTAATTGCAGCTGTTTAATCCCTCCACAAAGCCTGCTATTCCCAGCAACAAATATCGCACTTGCATTTGCAAATACTAACTCCGTCGGAACCCTTCCCTCAAAATCGTTGTAAGATAAGTTAAGGTAATATAAACTGTGGAATTTGGAGAAGAAGGATGGAATTGGGCCAGATAAATTGTTTCTAGAAAAGTCAATTAGTTGGAGGCTAGCCAAAGAAGCGAAGGATGAAGGAATATGTCCATGGAAAGAATTTCCATCCATGAACAAGTTTTGAAGATCAAGACAGTCGCCAAGACTACCTGGAATGACACCCGAAAACTTATTGTTATCTAGTCCTAAGATCTGTAGGTTACTTTGTTTACTCATTTCCAAAGGTAGGGAGCCTTACAAATGATTATGAGATAAATCTACACTGACAAATGTAGCAGATCCTTCAAATAGTTCATCGCCAAGGTTCCATTGTGTGATAAGTTCAGGTACAACAAGCTTTGGCAATTCCCGAGGTTTGGAGGTATACTCCCTCCCAATATGTTGTTTGCTAAATAAAGCTTACTCAAATGTGATAAATTGACCATGGAATTGAGAATTTTGCCTTTTAAATTGTTGGTGTCCAGATAAAGTACTTCCAATTTGTAGAGCTTGCCTAAATCTTGAGGTATAGATCCCGTTAATTTGCAGTTATTCATCTCTAAGCGATAAAGATTGTTGAGATTGGTAATACCTTTTGGAATTTTGCCACTTATCAAAGTACTCTGTAGAACGAGCGATTCCAAAGAGGTAGAGAGATTGGCACCAGATTTGGGTAGTATTCCCGAAAAGAGATTTGGTCCCAAATCTAAGACACGTAATTGGCTGCAGTTAACAAGTGTATCTATAAGATTAATGTCACCCTCTAAGAAGGAGAAATAATTTAGCTTATGAAAATTCCCAAAATAATAGGGAACTTCTATAAAATTATTAATACTGATTTCAATCACTTCAAGAGCTGTAAGGATTTGAATCGTGATTGGTATTAGGCCTGTGAAATTGTTTTCCTGGAGGTTGAAACTTGTCAGACGAGGAATATTGACGCCAATGTCTGCTGGAAGTTCTCCTTGTAGTTGGTTGTCAGGAAAATCGAGAATTTGAAGGGAGGAGGTATTAAAAAGGGATTTTGAAAGTGTGCCTCTGAGTTCATTTTGTCCAACTGCAAGGATGGTTAGATTTTGCATCCTACCAATGCTGTTTGGGATAGTTCCTGAAAATGAGTTTTCAACAGCAGATATTACTACTAAGGAGGTAAGATTTTGCATCCTACCAATGCTGTTTGGGATAGTTCCTGAAAATGAGTTTTCAACAGCAGATATTACTACTAAGGAGGTAAGATTTTGTATGATGTCAAAAAGAGGGCCCGTAAGATGATTCATTTGCAAAACAAAGTATGTTAGCTTCGACAGTGCTCCTAGTCCTGTAGGGAGTTTTTCTTCTAGCTTGTAGTTGGATAAGTAAAACACTCTGAGGTTAACACAACGAGATATGTTGACTGGAATTTCACCTACAAGTGTGTTGTTATATAGTCGTAGTTCATTAAGCCTGATTAGATGACCTAATTGATTGGGGATTTCTCCATAGAGACTATTATTGTGAAGCTTAATGCTCTTAAGGAAGCTCAGGTTTCATATGAAAGGGGATATGATTCCTGTCAAACTTCTAGATCTCAAATCTAATACAGTCACTCTCTTATGTTTACGCTCACAAGTAACCCCTCCCAAGAACAGTGGTGAATTGATTCATTCCATGAGCTTAAAACGCGGTTGGAAGGAACCGATAGTTGGCTCTTGATGGCCAACAATGCGATGTAGTCTGTCTTGTTGCCTGGGTAGTCAATATTATGCAAAATCAAAGTTACTGTAATATTTTGCATAACAAAAATGAAGACGAAAAGAAAGGCTGGTTTGCCACAAAGTAGAGAAATATTATGTGGACTTTCATTTTGGGTTTGGAGGTTGATTGGTTTCATTGTGTATTTGTGTGTAGTTGTCAGCAGCTGTTTTGCGTGCGATGCTCTTGATCTTGATCACTCTTTGATTTATATAGGCACTTACATCATCATGATTTATTCGCTGGTATCTATTCTTAGTTGGAGTGGTGGACATATAATAAGGGGTTCCCTTTCCTATCTAGCCAAACAAAGAGCTAAATTTCAGGTAATCTCGTTCCTTTCCCCTTCATTCCTTTCTTGTTTCCATTCTCTTTCCCTTTGTTAAACTAAACGGCCCCTAATTAGCTAACGAAGCGTAACTACTAACTACACCACCGTTCAAATTTCGGTTTCTTTAGTCTTTACAGAAGACTTTTTCTGGAATTTCCCCCACAGACATAAATAATCAAGTTATAGAAGCAGTTACATACTAACGACTAATGAGTAATGACGATTGACGACTAATTAACTCCTGCTTACCAAATACTAATGACTCGTTCAATTCAGGATTTAAGATATATTGAGCCTCCTGTCAAAATTTGTTTAGCATTGATCATTTCCTTTGTCAAATACACGTGACGATATTCAAGATTTAGCAAATAGTTTATGAATTTATGCTGTTCTTAATTGACTTGTTTGTTGGTTAATTGTTCTTTTCTTTCTTTATTATGTCAGTGTCGTCACTGCCAGTCCGCCACTAGCACTCAAGGAATGACTTCCAAGTCTAGTAGACTAGTATACTTGCATTAAGTATTATTGATGTGTTAGGTGGGTGATCAACTGACACAGACTGGTAGATAAGTCATGTTTACAGCAAAATAACAGGAACTTGAAAGCATTATACATTCAACTGTAGTAGATTTGTAGTCTTAATAATTCTATCTTGAGCCTTCAATTGGAGGACACTTTTTAACTGATTGAATTCGACTTCCGACGGTCAGGCTCCTGTAACCAACAGCAGTGCAGATAGAAATAATGTTATGTTAGCAGAACTTATAATCAAATAAACTTTCAGCATAATTCATTACTAGTAAACTGTGCACTCATGCTATGTCTGATCAGTGATCATAATATACCTCTTGCAGAAACATTACGCTTGTTTCAAAGCATTAAGAAGGTTGTCACTTGCTGATTGAAGCCTGCCTATGGCATCGACTATTTTCAGTCTTTCTTGTGGCAAATGATTGGAGCACAACACTCCGACAGTAATCACAGCAGCAATGCATTCCACTTTTCGTTGAAGCTCGTCTTTAATTTCCCTTGTGTCATCGGCTTCTTCGGTGACATTATCTTCTTCAAGTGATGGGTCTACAATTTGTAGGACTTGATCAGGTAATGCTCCTCTTGCATGCAAATGAAGGCTGTACCCTTCCTTGAACATGCTGTCTGTTGGACTCTTTCCTGTAATTAGCTCGAGTAGCAATATGCCATAGCTGTAGACATCGCCCTCTATAGATGGCTCACATCCAAGCCCATACTCTGAAATATGAACCCCATGACAAAGCTTAGACACATAAATGGAAAGTAGATAGATAGATAGGCAATCCTTAGAACATTCATTTACTATGAATATATATTAACTAGGTAACCTTACGAATCGGTCATGCATGAAGTGGTCTATTTTAGATAAGAAAAAAGATTGCAGAAACCATTTCAGGCTTATGATAGTTAAGGAATCACACTATTATTACCTGGAGCAGCATAGCCGATAGTGCCCTTGATTTCAATTGTACTACTTTGATTTGGATGACGAGGTTGAGTAAGAAACCTTGCTAATCCGAAATCCCCAACATGAGCTACCATGTCATTATCGAGCAATATGTTGCTTGGTTTCAAGTCGCAATGCACTATTGGAATTTCACACTCATGGTGTAGATAGCTAAGTGCATGGGCCACATCAATTGCTACATCCACCCTTTGAGCAAGACTCATGTTTCCGTCGACTCCATGTAACCATCTGTCTAAACTTCCATTGGGCATGAACTCATATACTAGTGCTCTAAAATCGTTTCTCTGAAAGTCTATACTGGAACAAGATGTTATGATGCCTACTAGATTCCGGTGCCGGATATTCTTTAACGTGTTGCACTCTGCCATGAAGCTCTTAGTTGCACCATGGTGTTCCAAGTTGAGAACTTTCACTGCAACCGTATTTCCATCCAAAACCCCCTTAAACACGGACCCGAAAGAGCCCGTCCCAAGTAGGTTCTCTAAAGAGAAACCATTTGTTGCTTTGAGTAACATGTGGTATGAAACTTTCATTGTTACTATACCGTAATATTCTCCAACAGTTACATTCCCCATCATTGAACCTGATAAAACAGGTGTCTGTTTCTTTTTAATACATGCCAGGTACAACCCTACAACCCCTACCGCCATGGCGACTAACCCAACAAGTGCACTGATAATTGGAATTATCAAACGAATGCTTCGCCTTCTTCGATTCTCAATGCAGTTAGGTAATTGCAGCTGTTTAATTCCTCCGCAAAGCTTGTTATTGCCAGCAACAAAGACCGCACTTGCATTTTCAAATACTGAACTCGTTGGAACCCTTCCCTCAAAATCGTTGTAAGATAAGTTAAGGTAATATAATAAATGAAATCCAGAAAAGAATGATGGAATGGGGCCAGAAAATTTGTTTTGAGAAAAGTCAATTTCTTGGAGGTTAGCCAAAGAAGCAARGGATGAAGGAATATTTCCATGGAAGGAATTCYYATCCATATACAAGTGTTGAAGRTYAGAACAGTCCCATGARCCATCCGRAATGACRCCTGAAAACTTATTATTAGACAGTTCTAAGATTTCTAAGCGACTTTGTTTAATAATATTCAAAGGTAAGGAACCCTCCAAAAAATTATGAGACAAATATAGTTCAATAAATGAAGCGGACCCTTGAAATAGCTCATCGCCTAAGGTTCCATCGAGTTCATTGTATGTTAAATTCAGGTACAACAAGCTTTGGCAATTCCCCAAATGTGAAGGTATATTCCCTTTCAATATGTTGTCATCTAAATAAAGCTCACTCAAGTGTGATATATTGCCGAAGGAACTGGGAATTCTACCTTCTAATCTGTTGGAGCTCAAAATAAGTTGTTCCAATTTTTGGAGCTTTCCGAAATCCTCAGGAAGAGTTCCTGTTAACTTACAGTTGTCCATCGCTAACTGCTCAAGATTGTTGAGATTGGTAATACCTTCAGGAATGTCTCCACTTATCGGAATATCTTGGATATATAGCGATTCCAAAGAGTTGGAGAGATTGGCAACCGATTTGGGTAATATTCCTGAAAAGTAATTTGGCCCCAATGCTAGGTTATTTAGCAAAGTGCAATTAACTAGGGTAGCTATAAAGTTGATATCACCCTCTAGGTAGTTCCCCCCAAGATCTAAATTAGTTAGGTAATGAAAATTCCCAAAACTATAAGGAACCTTTCCTATAAAACTATTATCACCAAGTGCGATAAGTCCAAGTGTTGTGAGGTTTAGTAAGGTGATTGGAATTGATCCTGAGAAGTTATTTCCCCCGAGGTTCAAGTAATTCAGACGAGGAACAGTGAAGCCAATATTTGCAGGAAGTTCTCCATGTAGCTGGTTGTCAAAACATTCAATAACTTCCAGGGATGAGAGATTGAAAAGGGACCTAGGAAGTGTGCCTTTGAGTTTATTTGATCCAACTTCAAAGATGGTTAGATTTCGCATCCTACCGATGCTATTTGGGATAGTTCCTGTAAATGAGTTGTAAAGAGCACTTAATGATACCAAAGAAGTAAGGTTTTGTATGTTATCAAAAAGAGGGCCTGTCAGATTGTTATTATCGACAAGAAGGGTTGTTAGCTTTGACAATGCTCTTATTCCGTCTGGGAGTATTCCCTCGAGCTTGTTGTAACTTAACGATATAATTTCCAAGTTAACACAATTAGATATGTTTGGTGGAATTTCGCCTACCAGTTTGTTGTTATGTGCTGATAGGTCATTAAGCCTCAACAAATGAGTTACCTGTGTAGGGATCTCACCGGATAGACTATTACTCGAAAGCCAAATAGTTTGAAGGAAGGTGAGGTTTCCTATGAAAGGAGATATGGTTCCTGCCAAATCTTTAGAAGTCAAATCTAGTTCCGTCACTCTGTTGTGTTTATGCCCACAAGTAACCCCCTCCCAAGAACAATGGTGAATAGAGTCATTCCATGAGCTTAAAACCCCGTTGGGAACCAGTAGTTGTTTCTTGATGGCCACCAACGCAGTGTGGTCGGTCTCGTTGCCTGAGTAGTCAACACTTTTCAATGCTGTAGTTACTGTAATATTCTGCATTACAAAAACAAAGATGAAAAGAAAGGCTACTTTGCTACATGAGGAAAAAACAGAACCTGGACTTCCATTTTTGGTTCGGAGTTGGATTGGTTTCATTTTGTATAGTTGTACTTTTATGTGTGATAATGCGCTTGAACATAATCACCCTTTCATTTATATTTATATAGGCATTTAAATGAAATTTCACTCTACGCCAGTTAATTCTGTGTTCAATTTTCAGACTAGATCTTCAATTGAAGTCAACTGCACTGTTACGAGTGGAAAGTAATCGGCAAACAAAAAATTCTCAATAGAATTTTCAGACGAGATTTTATTTGGCCAATAAGAATGAGTTAGCATTTAATTTTGTTTGCAGGGTTTGTCCCAGAAAATACAGGTTCGTTCATTCAACCTGGTTGATCAGTAAAGTTTATTTTTTCCTGTATTTTTGATACCTATGTAAGGCGGCATTACAAAAGTATATTGTAAAACAGGTTAGTTTTATTACTACTTTTTCGCTAATATTGACCCTGATTTCTTGGTGGTTAGATCCGTTTTACATATTAATTCCTATTTGTGTAGAACCGTGTTGCCGACTTACTAGAGAACAATATTTGTGGTCTAAGGTGTATCAAGTTATAGCCTTATAGGAAGCAGTCAACTTGACTTTAGGATAAGTTGTATTATCCTAAATGACTCTTGCCTGCCAGTCGTTCTTGGTAGAACTTGACTTGAGAATTTAAGGACTATCTTGGGTCATTAATGAACGTTACATCCCAAATGTGCCCCAAATTTCACGGTGTCCTACTTGGGTCGCACTATTTATGTTGAGTGAACCATACACTATTTATGTTCCCTCTATCCCAAGGAATTGCTTAGTTCTGTATTTTTTTTGTTAGGAACTTTTAAACCAGAGTAAATAACTGAGACGGAAGAAGCAATTTAGTTGACTAATCTTTTATCACCTACGATCTTCAGAATATTTACACATCTTTATTTTAAGAGTTTCAATGATATTGTCATGTCTCCGATTTCTATATTAAGTTAATTGATCAAAACGCCTCTATGCGTCTGCACCATCTATCGCGATGTTTTCATTGGAGTATCCGTGTAGATTAACTCTCGGACTTTTCGTGTATTAGTGTATATATGTGTATTGAATTTGAATAGTCTGACAGTGTGGATTTTTAAGATCACTAAAGATGTGATTGCCCCATTCAAGTTGATAATTCTGCACCTAACTGTAGAATGAACAAGACTACAAGAGTTCTGTGTGCTGCATTCATATATTGTGGTACGTGTTTGGTCCCTCACTTGATAATTTCTTGTGTAATCCCTTATCGTCTTCGACTATTGCTATCCTCGCTTGCAAGGTTGATTTTTTTGCAAATTTCGAATGGCAAACGAGTGCTGATTCAGACGATTCTGTAGAAACCAGGAATGTGATGCAGAATCCATTGTGTCTCAATACTTTTCTTTTTGACACAAAAGCATTACTGTAAATTTTTGCGTAAATGATAAGAGGGTGATGTGTCAAAAGATAACGGTAGCGGGACATAAGATGGATCACGGAATTGGAACAAAAAATTTTGAGTCAAGATATTACTCGCTAATCTCATGCCTTGATGCTCTTGCTTGTTTAACGGCTAACACATAGTTCAACTTATAGTCTAAAATCTCTAAACTCAGCTTGGTTAAGGCAGTAACAATCTTTTTGGTACTTGGTCATGTGCATAAAATGTTTGTTGGATCTGAATACTAGTACTTGTTTTAAGATTCCTAATTGCTTTTTTTTAAGCACAAGATTTGCTCTTTTATAAGAATTTGCTAAATCCCGCACATCATTTTACTTAATCATAGACAAAATTACTGCTCATTTAAGTTTTACCCCTGCCACACATACACGATTAAAAAGATAAACCCAACTCCAATCCCTCACTCATCTCTTTCTCTCTCCTTTCCTCTGCCGCCTCAAACAACGTTGCTATGGGCACCATGGAAACACCTAGCTACGTCACCAACTTCTGAGAAAACCTAAACCGCAAACTGTAAGTACTTTATTCATATATGCATGTCATAATTACTGAATAAACATGCAATAAAATTAAATAGCGGAAGCGATAAATTAAGATCGAGAATATAAACCTTCAGCCATTGCTTATTGGTATTCCTGAACAGCTTTAATCAAACCCGATTGAATAACCCGTTTCCGATAGGACTCGTCGCTGCAATAGTCGAACTGATTTCGGTTCCAAACCCTTCTTTCTCACTAATTTAGATGGTGTATTGTTGCTTAAGAGAGAGTAGATTTTGGTGACCTTATAAATCAGAAATGGTGTTGTATTTATACTGATTTTGCCATCAAAAATGAGTTGTAAACATGGAGGAGTGAGTGGTGGTCAACTGCAGAAAATGGGGAGACGAAATAGGGAAGTTGGTTGACTTAGTAACTTCCTTAACAAAATAGACCACTTTAATTTCCACAAAAAACTGAAGTAAATTATTTTGTATTATTTATTATTTTATTTTTCTGGAAAAAGCTTACATTCTCCCACTTGATCCATTTAAACAAGAGAAACTTCATACACGAATCATAGCAACGAATTCTCTAGAACGAAAATTAATCTTCCATGTATTACGATATACCTAGTCTCTTACCACTCACACTTAACTTAATGAATAAACCAAACGTTTACTCTAGGTCAAAACATAATGATATTTCTCAATAAAATGAATAACCAAAGAATGTACGTACATAATCCGAAATGAGAAAATATCCAACTAAATGAAAGGTTTTAAGAACAATATAAAAGAATGTATCACATTACGGGACCAAGTCCCATACTTACTACATGACCCTTGAAACCTTTAGGTGGCATGCCTTTAGTCAAAGGATCAGCAATCATCAATTTAGTGCTAATGTGTTCTATGATCACTTTCTTTTCCTGAACMCGCTCTTTTATGGCCAAATACTTAATGTCGATGTGTTTGCTTCGACTTCCACTTCTATTATTCTTAACCATAAATACCGCGGTTGAATTGTCAAAATACATTCGAATCGGTCTACTAATAGAGTCAATGACTCTTAACCCAGATATGAAGTCTTTCACCCATACACCATGTGAGGTAGCCTCAAAACAAGAAACGAACTCGGCCTCCATAGTAGAAGTAGCTGTCAATGTCTGCTTAGTACTCCTCCAGGATACAGCTCCGTCAGCTAGCATAAACACATATTCTGATGTAGATTTTCGTGAATCAATGCAGCCAGCAAAGTCTGAGTCGGAGTGCCCCACCACTTCAAAACTATCAGTCCGTCTATACATAAGCATATAATGTTTGGTACCCTGAAGGTACCTCAACACTTTCTTTGCAGCCTTCCAGTGGTCAGTGTCTGGGTTACTCTGATATCTGCCTAATACTCCAACAACATATGCAATGTCAGGTCTGGTACAGACTTGAGCATACATAATGCTACCAACAGCTGAA
>VHZZ01000147.1:168264-189494 GCA_009801015.1 Silene noctiflora
AAAAAAAAAAAAAAAAAAAAAAAAAAAAAAAAAAATGAACGAACCTGACATAAAAACCAAAAGACACACTACACACATTGATGTAAATCGAAAAACAAAACCTAGCTCTTAATCTGATGACCGAACTCAATGAGCATTAACAAATCCAAAAACTCATGGAGCATGAATTTATTTCAATGATATGGCCGGAAAATGAAAAAGATAATTGCCATGTTAATTCCTAGAATTGGTTTTGTACCTTTTTTATAGCTTAACGTATTTCTAGGATTAGTTGACTGATGTAATAAACTTAGCCCTAATTTCCATAATTGTAGCATTTTATAATGTAACACTCTAAATTTTGGAAAAAAATCTCCATACTTTTAGCATATAATCAAATCAAATTTTTAAGATTTCCTAGCAAAAACGTCATCTTATCTTATCTTATTCATTCGGTTGCAATTGTTAATTGTAGTTTACAATATGAAAATGGAATATCCAACATCTTTTTTCCGTTTTTTCCTCAATTACATCATTAGATTAGATTATTTTGTTTATTTTTTTCTTTTTATTTTCAATTACTCTAGTTACTCTAATACACTGCCACATCAGACTCTAATTAAAATCTGAGATGCCATGTCAGCGGGATTGACAACTCATTAAAGAAATATATGATGATTGCAGCCTTAATTTTTCATTTTCAACTCTAATTGCTAAAAATTAAAATTAAAGCTTAATTCCTTAAACTATATTGTAAGAGATGCAAATTTAATTCAGAGATTTAAGTGTAATATCGATAGGATGAAGATTAGAAGAGCAAGTTTATTAGAAGGAGAAAAAAGAACATACATCGGATGTATTACCTCAAATTTTATTTGTTTTTGAGTATATAAATATTTTTTATGAGCTTATTATCTCAAACTTTATTTATTTTTGAGCATTATGTGTATTTTTTCTGAGCTTATTAAAGTTTATAAGTTAAATTTAAATTTTTCTATCAAAACTCAAATTTAACTAAGTTTGTATGTAATGTTTTTGAGTTTTATTGTAATTTTTTTATTTTAATGTTTGAGTGTATGAGCTCAAAAACTTTATAATAAAACTCATAATTTTTAAAACAAAACTCAAAAACTTTATTATAATGCTCAGAAACTATAAAATTGGCGTAGTACATCGGATGTATAATCCACTTACTGGTTTAGAAGTTGAGAACTTAAAAAAAGGGGTTTTTTTACGTGGTTTTTCTGTACTTTTTCGAATTCTACGTGGTACCCCTCGCTTTTTAAAAATATCATAGATACCCCTAAACTTAATGAAAACATTTTAAAATATTCAAACTTCTCAAATTCACCTCTTTTAAATGTTTAGTGTATACTTTTTTGATTGATTTTTCGACAATAATTTGTCATGTCATTAACATAAATCTGGTTTATCCAATCGTAAACATATTCTCATTACAAAATTAACTGATTAAAAATGTACTCCCTCCATTTTTTTTATTTTCTTCCTATTTCATTAAAATACTCCTCACATATATTAGAGAAATGAGAAGAAAATAGAAAAATGGAGGGAGTAGTTTTCTATAGTTTGAGTATTTTAGGAATATTTTACTAACTTTAAGGATACCACTAATGTTTTTAAAAGGGTTGTGCTTTTTTACATACGAATTTTACTCTTTTACATACACATTTTACGATTTAGCCCTTGCCATTTTTTCTCATCTCCCTCCCTCAAAACCAATTACCCACTCCTTCCCTCCCCACCCACCAGCCTACCCTAATTTCCGACATAACCTATCTGCTCCGGCGTTCTCTATCTCGGCCNAATATTATTAATTGATAAACAATTAAATTACGTCCTTAATTGGAGAATTAAGATCCATTATTCAAGTCATTGGATCAGATTACATTAAGTTTTAAAGGAAAAGGTTGAATGGCTTAGGTTTTAGGTTAGAAGGGTATCAGATGGAAAATTTATGAAAAAATGTATGTAAAAAAGTAAAATCCGTATGTGAGAAAGTAACTCTGTTAAGGGTTATGCTCTATCATTACACGTTTTGCTCAATCATGAACACAATTGACCAATTTACCCCTCTCATTTCAACCCTTTTTTTCAACTATATTCTCATTTAATTAACATCTCATTACCCAATCACCACCCCCCAACAACAACTGCACGCCACCCACCCTACCGAACTGCCACCGCCCCTACCCCGCCCACCGATGGCCAGACCAGCCGCCCAGACCGCCCTCTCAGATCCACCACTCAACCGCATCCCTTCTACATGCGCAGAGTCGTAGACCCAAGCCCCCTTCAACCACCTGGCCAGACCCGTCCCTTCCACCACCGATCTCCCGCCGCCGTCCCCTCCCCCACCAGCCCCTTTTCCTTATTTCACTTACAAAATAGTCCAGAACAAAGCATGTAAGTGATGTAACCACCAGCCCACCCATTAACCACCAACAACTCTCACCATCGGCCCTATTACCGTCGACCACCCACTCACCCTCCCTATCCAACAGCCATCACCTTGTCGACATCTCGCAACCACCCCTCCTCCCTGCTACCACCACCGTCGCCTTTCCCCATTAAAACCCTATCTGAAAAACTAAACTCTAATTAAAAGAAAAATACTATTAAGTTAACTTAATTCATTAAAACCAATGTAGTTATTGATAAACACAAAGTAATTGCTTGTTCAATTGGAGAATTAATGTAGATAATTGAAGAATTAGAAGGACTCTGATTAGGTTTTAAGAGAGAGGGTGAGATTAGTCTGTTTAATTGATGAAGGATATTGTTCGGAAATTTTATGAAAAAAAATCCGTGAAAAAGTACGTTTAAAAATGCAAAATGCCTTCTAGAATTTGAAAAAAAACAAGGTAACACCTAGAAAAAAAAAAAAAAAAAGGGCATTTTTGGAACAAGTTCGATCACAAACAAAGGAAGCTGATGAACACCATGGAAGGATGATTAACCTCGCAATTGGAGTCAAGTGTCACCATATGTAAACAAACCCAACGTTTGTGTTTGAAATTGAAGATTATGAAGGTGCGCATCTTCTTCCTTTTATTATTTTCATTTGAACACTAAAAATTCTGCAATATTTTTTTTTCTTTTTAGTTTTTTTAAAAATTTCCTGGAGTTTAGATTTGGTAAATGTTACTCTCGTATAATCCATATAATAATTTGACTAATTAGCCCTCAATTTTCAAAAATTAAGGTTAGACTTTGCGAAATATCTCCTTTGTAAGTTGTAACTCCCCTCGCTCTCATTTATTTGTTTACCTTTGTCTGTATTCCTTGTTAGGGAATTTTATCGAAGCTAAACAGATGAACACAGCGGAGTGCGTATAATTCATGTGTAAAGCACTTAAAACTTAAAAGCATTTACATTCAACTATTGTAGATTCGTAGTCTTTATAATTCTATCTTGAGTCTTCATTTGGCGGACGCTTGTTTCCTGATTAAAATCAACCTTAGGCGGTCAGGCCCCTGTAACCATCACCGCTACAAAAAGAAACAATGTCATGTTAGCAGAACTTGTAATCAAATTGAAACTTTCAGCGTAATTCATTACTCGTAAAATCATGATATGTATAATGATATAGAGTACCTGATTACGCTTGTTTCTAGCATTCAGAAGGCCGTCTCTTGCTGATTCAAGCCTGCTTCTAGCATCAACTATTTTCATTCGTTCTTGTGGAAAATGATTTGAGCACAATACTCCGACACTGATCACAGTAGTAATGCACTCCACTCTTCGTTGAAGCTCATCTTGGATTGCTCTTGGGTCTTCGACTTCTTCACTGATACTACCTTCTTCTAGTGATGGGTCTACAATTTGTAAGACTTGGTCAGGTAATGCTGCTTCTGCGTACTTATGAAGGTTGTAGCCTTCATTGAACATGTCATCTGTTGGACTCTTTCCTGTCATTAGCTCAAGTAGCAATATGCCATAGCTGTAGACATCCCCTTCTGTAGATGGCTCACTTCCTATCCCGTACTCTGACATGTGAACCCCATGACAATGCTTAGCCACAAAATTGGTGAGTATTTAATAAATAGACAAAGCCTTAAAACACTCGTTTACTATATGTATAAGCTAGGCAATCTCACTGACTTTACATATTTAGCGAGTAGTAGATATATTGGCAATAGTACTTCATGGTGTTTGTCAGACAAATTATAATTAAGAATCACACTTTTATTACCTGGAGCAGCATAACCTATAGTGCCCTTGATTCCAATTGTACTACTTTGATTCGGATGTCGAGGTTGAGTAAGAAACCTTGCTAATCCAAAATCACCAACATGAGCGACCATGTCATTGTCAAGCAATATGTTGCTAGGTTTCATGTCACAGTGCACTATTGGAGTTTCACACTCATGGTGGAGATAACTGATTGCATGGGTCACATCAATCGCTACATCCACCCTTTGAGCAAGGCTCATGTTTCTGTCGCCTCCATGTAACCATTTGTCTAGGCTTCCATTTGTCATGTACTCGTATACTAGTGCTCTAAAATCGTTTCTCTGAAAGTCAATGCTGGAACAAGCTGTTATGATGCCTATCAGATTCCGGTGACGGACATTCCTCAATGCCTTGCACTCTGCCATGAAGCTCTTAGATGCATCGTGGTGTTCCAAGTTGAGGACTTTCACTGCAACCTTATTTCCCTCCAAAATTCCCTTAAACACGGATCCGAAAGAGCCTGTCCCAAGTAGGTTCTCTAAAGAGAAACCATTTGTTGCTTTGAGTAACATGTCGTATGACACTTTCATTGTTACATTCCCCATCATTGAACCTGATAAAACAGGTGTCTGTTTCTTTTTTATGCATGCCAGGTACAACCCTACGACCCCTACAACCATGGCGACCGCCCCAATAAGTGCATTGATAATTGGAACTATCAACGGAATACTTTGCCTTCTTCGATTCTCAATGCAGTTAGGTAATTGCAACTGTTTAATTCCTCCGCAAAGCTTGTTATTGCCAGCAACAAAGACTGCACTTCCATTTTCAAATACTGAATTCGTTGGAACTCTTCCCTCAAAATCGTTGTAAGATAAGTTAAGGTAATATAATGAATGAAATCCAGAAAAGAAGGATGGAATGGGGCCAGAAAATTTGTTTTGAGAAAAGTCAATTTCTTGGAGGTTAGCCAAAGAAGCAAGGGATGAAGGAATATTTCCATGGAAGGAATTCCCATCCATATACAAGTGTTGAAGATCAGAACAGTCCCATGAACCATCCGGAATGACGCCTGAAAACTTATTATTAGACAGTTCTAAGATTTCTAAGCGACTTTGTTTAATAATATTCAAAGGTAAGGAACCCTCCAAAAAATTATGAGACAAATATAGTTCAATAAATGAAGCGGACCCTTGAAATAGCTCATCGCCTAAGGTTCCATTGAGTTCATTGTACGTTAAATTAATGTACAACAAGCTTTGGCAATTTCCCAAATGTGGCGGTATATTCCCTTTCAATAAGTTGTCATCTAAATAAAGCCCACTTAAGTGTGATATATTGCCTAAGGAACTGGGAATTCTACCTACTAATCTGTTGGAGCTCAAAACAAGTTGTTCCAATTTTTGGAGCTTCCCGAAATCTTGAGGGATAGATCCCGTTAGTTTGCAGTTGTCCATCAATAACTGCTCGAGATTGTTGAGATTGGTAATACCTTCTGGAATTTTTCCAATTATCGGAGCATCTTCGACACTGAGAATCTCCAAAGAGGTGGAGAGATTGGCAACAGATTTGGGTAATATTCCTGAAAAATGATTTGGTCCCAAATCTAGGACACGTAATTGGCTACAGTTAACAAGTGTATCTATAAAATTAAGATCACCCTGTAGGTGGTTCCCTGCAAGAGAGAAATAATTTAGCTTATGAAAATTCCCAAGGTAAGAAGGAACATTTCCTATAAAATTATTATATTGGAGTCCAATAACTTCGAGGGCTGTGAGGTTTTGGATCGTGATCGGAATTAATCCTGTGAAGTTGTTTGCCCCGAGGTTGAACCATGTCAGACGGGGAATATTGACGCCAACATCTGCTGGAAGTTCTCCATGTAGTTGGTTGTCACCAAAATCAAGAACTTGAAGGGAGGAGATATTAAAAAGGGACGTGGGAAGTGTGCCTGAGAGTTCAGTTTCTCCAATTGTAAGGATGGTTAGATTTTGCATCCTACCAATGTTGTTTGGGATAGTTCCTGTAAATGAATTGTAACTAGCACCTATTGTTACTAAAGAAGTAAGATTTTGTATGATGTCAAAAAGAGACCCCTTAAGATGGTTTGTTTGCACACGAAAGTCTATTAGCTTCGACAATAATCCTAGTCCTGTTGGGAGTTTTCCCTCTAGCTTGTTGTTGGCTAAGAAAAACACTCTGAGGTTAACACAATGAGATATGTTGGCTGGAATTTCACCTACAAGTGTGTTGTTAAATAGTCGTAGTACATGAAGTCTGACCAGATGACCTAATTGATTGGGGATTTCTCCATATATACTATTATTGTAAAGGTCAAGGATCTTAAGGAAGCTCAGGTTTCCTATGAATGGAGATATGGTTCCTGCCAAACCTCTGGAACTCAAATCTAGTACAGTCACTCTTTTATGTTTATGCCCACATTTGACTCCCTCCCAAGAACAGTGGTTGATAGAGTCATTCCACGAGCTTAAAACCCGGTTGGAAGGAACCAATAGTTGGCTTTTGATGGCCAGCAACGCCGTGTGGTCGGTTTCGTTGCCTGGGTAGCCAACACTACGGAATGATAAAGCTACAGTAATACTTTGCATTACAAAAACAAAGATGAGAAGAAAGGCTGACTTGTTACATAGGGGAGAAATAAAACTTGGCCTTTCAATTTGGGTTTGTAGGTGGATTGGTTTCATATTGTATAGTTGTGTGCATTTTAGTTGGTGTGAGATGCTTTTGAAGTTGATCACTCTTTCATTTATATAGGCATTTAAATGATGATTTATTCTCTGGTTTACGTCTCGTAGTTAGCCAAGGTTAATTGCACCATCTACTGCGGTAAACACTTAACCATTTCTGCTTAGACTATCGTCAGGTCCAAACTGAATTGTTAATGAGTGATACTGCTTCCTGCGGGCATCTTCTGCAGGAGACGACCGTCGACACATTTATTCCGAATGACACGAAAATCTGTGGAAGATGGTCACTAGTCAGTACTTTAAGGTGCTGCACCTTGAATATCTAGCATTACCTATTTTGTTTACAATTTACTAGTCTTTTCCTTTGGCCAGTGACACTTAAAAGATCGTGTTTGCTCTTTCTCCGGAAGAATTGACATCATCACTGCTGTAATTACTCTGGAAAGAGTGATTATGTTAAGCAGTTGTATTAATGACTTGATCAACTGTTGACAGGCATCTCAAATTCTTTTGTTTCTTTTGTTTTTAATGTCCGATACCACACTGTCCGTCACTCTGTGCACAGTGCAGCAGCGCAGGTCCGGATCTCTGTAAGCCATTTTCCAGTTTAATTTTGAAATCTGATTAATTTTAATCAAAGATGGCATGAAAAGGATTTAGCTTTATTTATGTTCAACTACGCCATTTTGGTTGCCGTTTGTTCTATGAACCCATGTCATGTGATGTGTCTTCCTTCTCATAAATTCCGATGCTAAGTGACACCATTTCGCTAAAGAGTTAGCTTATGGGCCACACACACACAAAAATTCTGAAGTAAAGACGAGCTTAGACTATCCATGGAGAAAGAAAAAATCTCCATAAGGATGTAGAATTGTATTTTTATTCTCTCTGTCGGAGAAAGACCACTTTTTGGTGGAGAACAAAAAACCGTGGGTCTCACGCATTAAAGTATTGTTTCCTTATTTTTTTTTTAAAATTATTTTAGCATGTTGGTGATCCAATTGTAGAGTACCACATGGCCTATAATATCAAATAAGGTCTCACTCATGGTTAAAAATAGTTAATCCATGAGACCATGCCTCCATGGTAGTGGGAGTTTTTTTGGTTGCACTACAAAAATAGTTAATCCATGCCTCCCTGTTTAACTAATGTAATGATCCCTTCACGGAAGAAGAGAGGTCAGTGCCACTCCCACTCAAGAAAGATTAGATTTCCCCAGTATACTGTTACGATTTGTTAGGATTATGTTTGGTCGATGATGTCAAGTCCCTCATTGATATTTAATTGTGTGCCTTCGTAGTTTCTAATTGTAGCTTGAAGCATCCAAATCATGCCTGAAGGTCAAGATTGAAGATGGTCTTAGCTTAGGTCATGTGTTGTATTCAAGATAATTCAACTTGTTTATTTGCTAAGTGTTTGCAAAACCACGGTGCAGGCCATTGTGGTTTTTGGTTCAGTCCATTGGAGATAATTTCCGAAATTTCACAAGTGTTCAAACTTCAAACCTTTTGCAATTTTCTCATTTCTCAAAGGGTTTTGATATTTGAAATAGAGGATAAGATTTGAAGGGATGAAAAAGCTTTAACCTTGCACTGTCCAAAATTTGAGCTTTGTGGTCACATTTTCAGAATGCATGTTCCAAAAGTTTTTCACCTTTTAAATTGGAAAATGAGTTAGCGCCATCCGGTGGCGCCCAATCTCGGCGTCACCCTCTCATATGCAATAAGTGGGGACCCCAATAATAATAAGTGCATCACATATAATAAGTAGGGACCCCTAATAATTAGGGGTGCATGTGAGAGGGTGGTGTCGTATCATTATCCTTTTAAATTACCCTTTCATTTGTCAAAAGAGAAGAGGCATGTAGACTTTTACCCTCTTTAACCCATCACTTCCCCTATAAATACTGCCTTCATTGTTCACTTATTCTCCAAGACTTTTCTGATTTTTGTGCATTTAAATTCTTGTTTCTTTAAGTGTTTTGCAAAATTGTTTCTCTTTCAAAAGTCCTCACTCGTTTTCTAGAAAATCTCCTATGAACTGCATTGGTGACATTTATGCTTGTTCCTTTATCTCGTGTTTAAGTGTATTAGTTGATCTCCTTGTTCATCAAGTGAACAAATTGAGATCCATGACTCTGTAATCCTTTGAGATAAGAACAAAAACTCTTGAAGCGGAGTAGCAAGTTTGAGTGCAACCGGAGTAGATTGACGAGTTGTTTAATGTAAGGGGTTTGGTAATTTGAGTAAATTTCTAAACAAGCAATAAAATAACATTGAAAGTCGGCCGTCTTTAGATAGTTGGCCGAACCAATTGAAAAATCTTGTCGTGTTTGTTCATTTACTTTTACAATTCTACTGCCTTATTTATTTCTTGTTCATCTCGCTGAACTTAAAATGTTTAAGTACCTCAAGTATTTTCATCTCAAACATTAAAAGACATGAAGACTTCTGCTCTTTGCAAATCATGGTGGGCTCTTCATACCATCTTGCACACCTATGTTGGGCACGAGTGTGACAATTGGAAACTTTTTTAGAGCAAAACTTGTGGTGGTTATTCTGAAATAATGGAGTATGAGTGTATGACACTTAGAAACACAAATGAGAATTTTCGGTAGCACTGTAGGAGTTCTGGATTTCTAGTGATTAAGTGACTTCCTGCACAGTCTGTAGAATAAGTAATAATATGTAAGTCTTGCTATTGTACTTTACAATGACCTGAATTCTTTCTGTGTTTTAACTGTAATACTACACCAGTAGAATAAGTAATAATTCTGTGCTGCATTCAGAATTGTGCTTTGTCCCGTATCTGTGACAGCACTTTGCAATGACCATAGTGAGTGCTACTAACCAGCAGACATCATCTGGCTGAGCTGTGTTTCGCCGGTCCTTTTCTTTTAGTGCTTTGACGATAGAAAAAGAGCCTTGATCATTTAGTGCGTAATCCCTCATTGCCTTTGCCTATGTTACGCCTGAATGCAAGGTTGAATTTTCACCCAAACTGACAAATTTTGGCATGACCATGGATGGCAAGTGACCCCCTTCCTTAAGTACTGTGTCGATCAGGATGCTCTACTAGCTGACTCTTCCTGGCCTACAGTGCGACTTGGTCCATCTCATTGTCTAGATATCTAACCAGAGAGGCGGACATGGTAAGAACAGTCATCGGGGTTTTTACATGTTTTAAGCTAGTCAACCAAAAATGCAGCATTGCATTTTGCTTGAGCTCAATAAAAGGTTTTCTAGGCACATTTAGATGTTTTTATTGGTGTTGAAAAAGAATTAAATTATGAGTAATTTTTGAATTTTGATATATAGCACTAAAAGTGTCTGCTGTTGCTGGTGATTAAGGGTGTGGTTGGATAACGTGGAGGGAAGGGGGAAGGGGAAGGAGGGAAGAGAAAGGGAGGTAAGGGAAGGGGAGGGCAAATGGGATGTGGGTGTTTAAATACAATTTCTTTCCAAATCTTGCCTATTGTGGAGAGATTGATTTGCCTTGGAGGAGGGAAAATAGATCCCTCCAAATCCCTCCCCCTCCATTTCCCTCTACCCTTGCTTGCTATCCAAACAAAGGATTTTGAATCCCCTACTCTCCCTCACTTTCTTTTCTCTCCAAATCACTCAATCCAAACTCACCCTAAGTGTCTACAGACATTTTATTATTCCATTCTAGTCATTTGTACTTTACAAAGAACAGAATTGTTTTGTGTTTTTCTTATGTTAGCCGGACTCTTTTCATATTATCTTGCCAACTCCCATTAGAGATGAGTATATTAGTATATATGAGTACGTCTGTGCGGGTGAGGAAAAAAAAGGGGAACCAGTTTTATAAATCGAATTTAAAAAAAAAAAAAAACGAAAATTCGGTTTTCTCTCGGGTTCTGTTAACCGAACAATATTTTTGAGTGAAAATCGGTTCCGAATTCGGTTCTTAAAAAACAGAACCGATTAAACGGCTCTTGAAGTAGAATACTTAAAAAGCACGAAATTTGACTTTTTTTTTTTTTAGCTGTGTGGGAAGAGTTTACTTAAAAAACGGAACCGATTCGGTTCTTGGTCTTTATATTTAGAACTTTGCTTAGATACACATTGTCATTTTATAGGTCCATGTTGAAAACCAGGTGTAGTAGGAACTAAGATAGAAAAAAAATGAAAGTCTCTAAAAATTTGTGTTGCTAACTCAAAATAAACCAACACCAACCTATAGGCTATATCCCAAAATTTCTAACTTTCATTTCCGCCCATAGCTCGGAGTTAGTGCACTTCCAGTCTTCCACCCATATTTTTGCAAAATGTAAACGTACAACAAAAAAATCAATAGAACTATAAATTAGCCAAAATTAATAGTCCGTCTCATTATAGATGGTCACTATCCGTTTAAAGGCTAAAACTGATAGCAATGGAGAACGTAACCTCCCTGAAAACGTTGGCAAAATGTAAGTCTCTGGATTACTATGACAAACTTCTTATCTAATGCGAGTTTTTTTAATTCAAATTCTTTTTGAATCTAATTAAGTTTTTTTTAGTTGTTATTTTACCCCCTTTAATAATTAAGTTTGCATTCAATTATATGTTGTTCTAATCAAGGCAATGAATTAGCAAAACCCTAATTAGCAAAACCCAGATTTTAGTAATTGTTGAGTTTTCGGATCATAATAAATTTGGTAAAAATCAACGTCAGGCTTCTGTAATCGTTAATGTCGGAAGCAGAATTAGTGTATTGTTAGCTTCACTAGTAATCACTTCGTTACTGTTAAATTATTTCGTGACTTGGAAACATCTGATATATGATTAGTGATATACTGACGAGTACTTCCAGTTGCAGGAAGATTACGCCTTTTTCTCGCATTCAGAAGGTTGTCTCTTGGGTTAGGGAGTCGGTTATTTTCATTTGATCATGTGCCAAATGATTGCAGCATGACACTCCGACATAGATCAAGTGATGGTTAACAATTTGTAAAACTTGATCAGGTAATGCTGCTTCTGCGCGTATATATGAAGGTTATAGTCTTTCTCGAACTTGCTGTTTGTTAGACTCTTTCCTGTCATGAGCTCTAGTAGAAATATGCCATAGCTGTAAACATCGCCATTTGTAAATGCTTCACTTTCTAACCCGTAATATTTCTGTTCCAAGTTACTAGCCGATGCTGTTGTATTTTACAAAGCTAAAGAGAAGATTTCATTAGATCATTTTTTAGAAATGACACTTGTTGCTTATTGTCTGTTAGTATTAGGAAGATACTGCTACCAGGGTCGTTGTTGGTGTTGTTCTGTTGGTCAGTGTCGAATTAACTGTATATTCTATACGGAAGCACCATTATATTCAAGGTATGGATGTTATTCTTAACACAAAAAGTTAGGTAGTAGCCTTGAAAAATATATAATACATCAGTGTGCCGAAGGACAAACTATGAAGGAATAATTACATGATAAGTAGTACAGTCCATAACAAGTTAGGACTTAGGAGTATCAGTATGTTTACAACGAATTGACATCGGTTAAACGCTTCATACATTCAGTTGTGGTATATTTGTAGTCTTTATGATTCTATCTTGAGAGTGTAGTGATATTAAAGAAAATGATTTATTGAATTGTCTATTCTTGATGATTACAATTACATCTATATATACTCTATAGTAATACATATAGTTGGTTATACAATTGGTTGCATTGAAACAAAAGAGACACAATGGTTCCCTTGTACGGAGGAACTCTTACATGCACTCGCAAGATGGAAGGTCGTAGAGTAAGTCTAATTTCTGGAAACGTAGAAAAGGTGAAAAGGTGGTAGAATCGTGTTGAACAAATCTCTACTCGTATAACATGTAGAGATAATAAGGAAAACTGTTTTATTTGAATTGAATACTTTTGATGAGTACGCTTCAATCTATCTATATATAATAACACAATATTATAATTTATAGCTAGTTATAGATGAAAGGCTACAATGCTACAAAAGAGAAACGATGGTTCACTTATATCTCTTGCAGAAACTTTTACTGTTGAACCTTGTTTTCCTGATAAAAAAATCAACCCCAGGTCCCTGCAATCATTAGTGGTACAAATAGAAATGATGTTTCGTTAGCAGAATTTCTAACCAATTCAAACTTCTAAAATAATTCTATACAAATTAACTTATGGTATGCCTAATGACATACCTCGTGCAGGAATATTACGCCTGTTCCTAGCATTGACAAGGTTATCTCTTGCTGATTGAAGCTTGCTTGTGGCATCAACTATTTTCATTCGCTGTTGTGGCAGGTGATAGGAGCACGACATTCCAACACTGATCACAATAGTAACGCATTCCACTCTTCGTTGAAGCTCATCTTCGATTACCCTTGGGTCTTCGACTTCTTCAGTGAGATTATCTTCTTCGAGCGATGGGTCCAGAATTTGTAAGACTTGGTCAGGTAATGCTGCTTCTGCATGCAGATGTAGGTTGTAACCTTCCTTGAACATGCTGTCTGTTGGACTCTTTCCTGTCATTAGCTCAAGTAGCAATATCCCATAGCTGTAAACATCACCCTCTGTAGATGGCTCACTTCCGAGCCCATACTCTGACATGTGAACCCAATGCAAAGGCTTAAACGCATAAATTGGTAATAGATCATTAGGCAAGCCTTAGAACATTCATTTACTATGAATATATGTTAGCTAGGTAAGCTTACTAACTGTGCATGTATAAAGGGGTCTACTTTAGCATTAAGTCCAGCGGATTATAGAGTTTGTGCGTCATATATAGTCTTTTAATGAGAATATAATTATATGATGTTGGTCTGACTAATTATAAATAGGAATCAGGCAATTATTACCTGGAGCTGTATAGCCTATAGTGCCCTTGATTCCAATTGTGCTACTTTGATTCGGATGTCGAGGTTGAGCAAGAAACCTTGCTAATCCGAAATCCCCGACATGAGCGACCATGTCATTATCGAGCAATATGTTGCTTGGTTTCAAGTCGCAATGCACTATTGGAGTTTCACAGTTATGGTGGAGATAGCTGAGTGCATGGGCTACATCAATCGCTACATCCACCCTTTGAGCAACGCTCATGTTTCTGTCGACTCCATGTAACCATTTGTCTAGGCTTCCATTTGGCATGTACTCGTATACTAGTGCTCTAAAATCATTTCTCTGAAAGTCAATACTAGAACAAGCTGTTATGATGCCTATTAGATTCCGATGACGGGCATTCCTTAACGTATTGCACTCCGCCATGAAGCTCTTAGATGCTCCGTGGTGTTGCAAGTTGAGAACTTTCACTGCAACCATATTTCCATCTATAATCCCTTTAAACACGGATCCAAAAGATCCCATCCCAAGTAGATTTTCTGAAGAAAAACCAGCCGTTGCTTTGAGTAACATGTTGTAGGACACTTTCATCGTTACTTTCCCAATTGTTAAACCTGATAAAATAGGCGTCTTTCTCTTTCTGATACTTGCCACATACAACCCTGCCGATATGGCCACTACCCCAACAAATGCACAAATAACTGGTATTATCAGTTTAAGGGCATGAGACATTATTCTTTTCTTCTTTCCCGGGGCTTTATTCTCACTGCACTTTGGTAATTTAAGCTGTTTAGTTCCTCCACAAAGCCTGTTATTGCCAGCAACAAAGACAGCAGTTGCATTTGCAAATACTGAATTTGTTGGAACCCTTCCTTCAAAATCGTTGTAAGATAAGTTAAGGTAATATAATAAGTGAAATCCAGAGATGAAGTTTGGAATGGGGCCAGATAAATTGTTTTGAGAAAAGTCAATTTCTCGGAGGTTAGCTAAAGAAGCGAAGGATGAAGGAATATTTCCGTAGAAGGAATTTCCCTCCATGTAGAGGTATTGAAGGTCAGAACAGTCGCCAAGACTATCTGGAATGACACCCGAAAACTTGTTGTTATTTACTACCAAGAATTGTAGGTTACTTTGTTTACTCATATCCAAAGGCAGGGAGCCTTCCAAATGATTATGAGACAAATCTACTCTGACAAATGTAGCAGATCCTTCAAATATTTCATCGCCCATGGTTCCATTGAGTTCATTGTGTGATAAATTCAGGTACAACAAGCTTTGGCAGTTCCCAAGGTTTGGAGGTATGATCCCTTCCAATATGTTGTTTTCTAAATGAAGATCACTCAAGTATGATAAATTGGCCATGGAATTGGGAATTTTACCTTTTAAATTATTGGAGTGGAGATAAAGTACTTCCAATTTGTAGAGCTTCCCGAGATCCTTAGGGATAGATCCCGTTAATTTGCAGTTGTTCATCCATAATTGCTCAAGATTGTTGAGATTGGTAATACCTTCTGGAATTTCTCCACTTATCAGAGTATTTTCTATAACAAGCCATTCCAAAGAGGTGGATAGATTAGCAACAGATTTGGGTAATATTCCAGAAAAATGATTCGGCCCCAAAATGAGGAGGCGTAGACTGGAGTTAACTAGTGTATCTATAAAATTAATGTCACCCTCTATGAAGTTCCCTCCAAGAAAGAAATAATTTAGGTTATGAAAATTCCCAAAATAAGAAGGAACCTTTCCTAAAAAATTATTATAACCAAATCCAATTAATTCAAGAGTTGTGAGGTTTTGGATAGTGATTGGTATTAATCCCGTGAAGTTGTTTTGCGCAAGGTTGAACCATGTAAGGTGAGGAATATTGACGCCAACGTCTTCCGGAAGTTCTCCATGTAGTTGGTTGCCCTCAATATCAAGAACTTCAAGGGAGGAGAGATTGAAAAGTGGCGTGGGAAGTGTGCCTGAGAGTTGATTTTCTCCAACTTCAAGGTTGGTTAGATTTCGCATCCTACCAATGCTGTTTGGAATAGTTCCTGTAAATGAATTGTAATAAGCACCTATATTTACTAAAGAAGTAAGGTTTTGTATGATGTAAAAAAGATCCCCCTTTAGATGGTTAGTTTGTACACGAAAGTCTGTTAGCTTCGACAATGCTCCTAGTCCTGTTGGGAGTTTTCCCTCTAGCTTGTTGTTGGCTAAGAAAAACACTCTGAGGTTAACACAACCAGATATGTTGCCTGGAATTTCACCTACAAGTGTGTTGTTAAATAGATATAGTTCATGAAGCCTGATTAGATGACCTAATTGACCGGGGATTTCTCCATATAGACTATTATTGCTAAGGTCAAGGATCTTAAGGAAGCTCATGTTTCCTATGAATGGAGTTATGGTTCCTGCCAAACCTCTAGAACTCAAATCTAGTATACTCACTCTGTTATGTTTACGCCCACATTTGACCCCTTCCCAATTACAGTGGTGAATAGAGTCATTCCAATTGCTTAAAACCCGGTTGGAAGGAACCAATAGTTGGCTTTTGATGGCCAACAACGCGGTGTGGTCTGTCTCGTTGCCTGAGTAGTCAATACTATGCAAAGCTGAAGTTGCTGTAAAATTGAGCATTACAAAAACAATGAAGATAAGAAAGGCTGGACTTTTAATTTGGGTTTGGAGGTGGATGGGTTTCATATTTTATAGTTGTCAGTAGTTTTTTTGGGTGTGAGATGCTCTTGAACTTTATCACTCTTTCATTTATATATCATATTTTATTCTCTGGAAAGCACAATGAACAACTTTGTCAGGCACGCTACAAGTTGTGAATTAAATCATACTTTTGTTGTCCTATTCCGGTCCTCTCCTCTTTCCTTGGTCTTTGTGCCAAAATCAAAGAACAATAATTGACCGGGACGTAGAGAGTAATTTATTCTCTGGTGTTGGTGATTCAAGTGTAATTGCTAGTTTATTTTAGCGTATTCGGGTTTGGTTCTTAGATGGGTAAGTTCGTTATAATATAATATAATGTAAATTTGGGTAGTACAAATTGTACACTTGCATAATTATTCATGCATATCCAATTTCTAACATCTGGTCTTGTAGATTTATGGAGAATGATACAACATTCAGTGAACCTTAAAAAGTTTGAAGGAATCAGTGGGCGGAAGATTATTCGGTAGCAACTAGCAAAGTAAAGTAGAGAACAATTTTAATCATTCTTCATTTACCTTTTTATTATTTATGAGGGCTATTTTAATTAAAGGTAGACAAATAATTGAGATATATGGGGGTATTAGTCAAATTTTTCGTGAATTTACAGAACTTGAAAGATTTTACATCAAACTTTGGCAGATTCGATAAGGTCACAAGCAGAATTACTGTACTGTCAGCATAAAATTCTTATCAAATTAGAACTGTCATTAATTTTGTGCTTAGAAACATTTGATATGTCTAGTGATATGCCTCTTGCAGGAAGTCTGCTATTTTTTCTAGCATTTAGAAGGTCCTTTGTTGCTGATTGAAGCCTGCTTGGGACGTTGGTTTTTCATATCTTATCGTGTATCCTTGAAAACCTCATTTTTTAACTTAAAACATCGGTATTATTTGGTAAGAGAGACGAGTTGGACCAATCGTACATAGACAATTACTCGATATTATGCCTGGCTATAGGTGAGATCCTTTGAACTACAAGATAATTAAATATTTAAAGCCTACGTGTGAATTTTTATTGTATATGCTGTTGTAGTATACATATATTTATGTGTGGGACGGGATGCTCTTTATGTTTTCATTTATTCATCAGAATAGTGAATGCAAACTTTTTGTGTTGTTGGTGATTAAGTGGCTTCCTCGCACTATCAGTGCGTACGCTTGTTAAAGAAAGACTTACATTTCTGATTTCTGGAAACATTATATTATAGTCAGTACGAAAGTTCCGATGTTCGGAGTAGCACTGTAACTGATAAAGAACAGAATTCTTTTTATGTTTTTTCAAGGTGGCTAGATTCTTCATATTATGTTGCATACGCTTTTTAAAAGCGAGTATGGTACTTGGATACGTTTTTCTCTACGTTCTAATGAGGCAAGTAATGTACCTCGGATATAATGTGTCTTTTAACTTTTCACTAATTCTCATTTGTGACGGACGTATCCGTCACAAATGAGAAGACGGGTACCAAATTGTGAGACAAAAGAACCAAATAGAGGAGAGAGGAAAGCAAGTGGGGGTGTCCCCACCTTGTCCCCCTATTCGTTTTGTGAGTGACATTACCCGTCTTCATTTGAGACCCGTCACAAGGGAGACGCTTTGTTAACTTTTTATGTTTGTGCAGTATTTGAAAGCATAAACGGAAACCTCGCAGGAAGGTTAAGTGGTTTGAGGTATTATCCTTGTTTATGGTAATTGATTCTTGTCAAGCATCTTGAAGAGTTGATTTAGTATACTGGAAAGAAATGCGGATTGGAATTTCGATCAAGTCGATACAAATTGCTATTGTACTTTGATTTCAGACGTAGAAAATTGTAGATGCAAATTTTTGTGTCCTTGATTTTAGATGTTTGATAGGGAAGGGAGAGTTTGGATGTAAGACGGTCAACTGGAAAATAAAGTTGGTGATCAAGGGAATTAATGGTAAGATTGACTTTTTGGGCGATTTTAGTAATGATTCGGTTAATCGAACTTAAAAATGCATGTTTTTTGGTTTTCAATTTGGTTATTGAACACCCTACCCAACATTACTTGTTCATATTTGAAACATTACTTAATTCCTGATTGATTCCAAACTCATAACTATACAAGTATACATGAATCAAACGCCCCCTAAATGACTTAATTCCCGATTGATTCCAAACTCGTATCGTTAATATTTGAAACAGTACTTAATTCCCGATTGATTCCAAACTCGTAACAATACAAGAATCAAACGCCCCCTAAATGAAATGAAATCAAATAAATTGCAATGTGTTGACCCAAACGAGTCGAATCAATCAAAGAAGAAAGACCACGAAGCGCCATGAAAGCTAAATACCTAACATGGAAGAATTGAATAAAAACCTAACATTTTTCAAGTTTGGAGTTGAAGATTACGAGAGCTGCAAACACCGTGATGCTCAAATTAATTGATGATTTAGAATTGAGGTTAGCCTCTTAGAGCACTCGTAAATTGTATTACTCTCTCCGTCCCATTCATTTGTGTACGGTTTTATTAGTCATGTTTACAGGAATCTAACAAGAACTTTAAAAAGCATTTTGATGATTGTATTCCTGATTAAAATCAACCATCAACGCTACAAGTAGATAATAATGTTGTTCTGTTATCGGAACTTCTAATTAAATTCAAACTTTCGGCATAATTCGTTACTAGTCAATGCCCTTAATCCTGTTGGAAGTTCCCCTCTAGCTTGTTCCTGCCAAGGGCAATAACCCTGAGGTTAACACAGTTAGATATGTTGGAAGAAGCTGATCGAGGTTTCCTATGAAAGGAGATATGGTTCTTGCCGGACCTACGGAACTCAAATCTAATACAGTCACTCTGTTATGTTTACGCCCACAAGTAACCCCCTCCCAAGAACAATGGTGAATAGTGTCATTCCATGAGCTTACAACCTTGTTAGGATTATCTACTAGCCGATTCTTGATGGCCAATATTGCAGTGTGGTCGGTCACGTTGCCTGGGTAGTCAATACTATGCAGTGCTAAAGTTACTGTAATATTTTGAATCGTAAGAACAAAGATGGTAAGTAAGATTGGTTTGCAATACAGGAAAGACCTGAAACTTGAATGATTTTATCGGGTTTTGATAGCAAATTGAGAGGAACAAACAAGGAACAATTTTTTACATTCAACTAAAATAAATTTGTAGTCATCGTAATTATATCTTGAGACTTCACTTGGCAGACGCTTGTTTTTCTGATTAAAATCCACCTGAGGCCCATGTAAACATTACCAATATAAGTAACAATGATATATCGTTAGCAGAACATCTAGTCCAACTGAAACTTTCAGAATAATTCGTTTCTAGTAACTCATGTTATGTCTAATGATATACCTCTTGCAGGAAGCTTACGCCTGTTTCTAGCACTGAGAAGGTTTTCTCTTGCTGATTGAAGTCTGTGTCTAGCATCAACTATATTCATTCGTTCTTGTGGCAAATGATTCGAGCACCATACTCCAACACTGATCACGGCACCAATACATTCCAGTACTCTTCGTTTAAGCTCATATTGGATTGCCCTTGTGTCGTCGGTGAGATTATCTTCTTCAAGTGATGATGGGTCTACAATGTGTAAGACATGGTCAGGTAATGCTGCTTCTGCATGCATATGAAGATTGTAGCCATCCTTGAATATGCTGTCTGTTGGACTCTTTCCTGTCATTAGCTCAATTAACAATATGCCATAGCTGTAAATATCTCCATCTGTAGATGGTTCACTTCCGACGCTGTACTCTGACATGTAAATCCAATGACAAGGCTTAGACATATAAATGCAAACTCAGAGCATTCGTTTACTCTATGTGTTAGCTAGGAAACCTCACTAGTCACTACCTGTGCATGTTTAAAGTGGTCTATTTAGACAAGGAAAAAAATGTATCAGCAAGCATTTTAGCATCACATCCAGGGGCTTGCTTAAGAACATTACTTCTTGGTCGACATCAAAGTTATAGTAATAATAGGGATCATACTATTATTACCTGGTGCAACATAGCCTATAGTGCCCTTGATTCCAATTGTACTACTTTGATTCAGATGTCGAGGTTGAGTAAGAAACCTTGCTAATCCAAAATCCCCAACATGAGCGACCATGTCTTTATCGAGCAATATATTGTCCGGTTTCAAGTCACAATGCACTATTGGAGTTCCACACTCGTGATGGAGATAGCTGAGTGCATGGACCACATCAACCGCTACATCCACCTTTTGAACAAGGCTCATCTTTCCATTCAGTGCATGTAACCATCTGTCTAGACTTCCATTGGGAATGAACTCATATACTAGTGCTTTAAAATTGTTTCCCTGAAAGTCAATGCTGGAACAAGCTATTATGACGTTTACCAGATTCTGATGACCGACATTCCTTAATGTGTTACACTCTGCCATGAAGCTCTTAGATGCACTGAGGTGTTGCAAGTTGGGAACTTCAACTGCAACTGTTTTTCCATCCAAAATCCCCTTAAACACGGATCCAAAAGAACCCGTCCCTAGTAGATTGTCTAAAGAAAAACCAGTCGTTGCTTCGAGTAGCATGTCATAAGGCACTTTCATAGTTATATTCCTCATCATTGAAACAAATAAAAGTGGTCTCTTTTTCTTTTTGATACATGCAAGGTACAGCCCTACGGCCCCTACCGCCATGGCCACCACCCCAACAAGTGCACTGATGATTGGAAGTGTAACCTTAGTCCTTTCCATTTTTGGATTCTCAATGCATTTATGTAATTGCAGCTCTTTCATTCCTCCACAAAGCCTGTGAAGGGTTGGATACCGAGGACCTAAGAGGGGGAGGGGGTGAATTAGGTACTCCTTTTTAAAAAATTAACTTGACTTTTAAACTTAATCCTTA
>VHZZ01000147.1:211883-231048 GCA_009801015.1 Silene noctiflora
GAGATGTTTTCATTGGTGTCGAAAACTTTTTTGGTTAATTAATTATTTAAATGTTTAGTTGTTTACTATGAAATATGAATTACTTGATGGTAAAATGCATACTTATGCGGTTCTGCCTGACAATGAATTACTTAGGCCCTGTTCTTTTGGACTGAAACGGATCTGATCTGAATTGAACTGAACTTATAGGATCTGAACTGAACTTATTGGATCTGAACTGAACTGAACTTATAGGATCTGAATTGAACTGAACTTATAGGATCTGAACTGAACTTATTGGATCTGAACTTATAAGATCTGAACTGAACTGAACTTATAGAATCTGAACTGAATTGAACTTATAGGATCTGAACCGAACTTATAGGATCTGAACTTATCTGAACTTATAGGATCTGAACTGAACTTATAGGATCTGAAATGAACTTATAGAATCTGAAGTGAATTTAAGTTAAGTGACTTTAAGTTCAAAAGAACATGGCCTTAATTGATTGAGTGTAATGATTCTTCTTAGAGAAATGAGGTCAGTGCCCCCACTCAAACAAAGACTTCCATGTCTAGCAACATTCTAAGTAAAAAGATTAGTTTATTGCTTATATAAATATTTTATTATATTATACTCCCTCCATTATCTCAATCATGTGGTTACGTTTTATATTCCTTGTAAGGGGTATTTTAATAAGGTAAATAAATGATAAGAATGAAGGGCATATTTTTTTAGTTTTCAAAATATACAAGGTCAAAGTTTTGAGACAATGAACATTTTACTAAAAAGAAGGGGATTTTTTTTTTTTCGTTTTAATGTTTCATAATTAACTATTTATCAAATTAAAATAGCTTTCATTTCAAACTAATTTTTGCCAATAAGTCCACGTCATTAACCTTTCGTTTTGTAGAACTGAGATCAAACAACTACTTGAACAATCGATTTTTACCTCTTTAAAAAAATTAGTTTGAAATGATGATGTGGACCCATTAGGGAAAATAGTTTGTAATAGACAAAGAACATTATTCTCTCACAAGACCGTGGTGAACTCGAGATTGAGCTGACAAGCCAATTTTTTCAGGGCTTACTTATGAAGGGTTTCAAGGTGCCTCTCTTGACAAGCCCTTGAATCTCTTTGGCAAAATTTTGGCATGAGCACGGTCAAAGAGATTTAAAACACTTGATTGAGCCTAGCTTGACCCAATACATCTAAGTTGGAGCTCATTTATACTTGATAAGAAAAAATGAATCAAATCAATCTTGACACGAACTATACGTTTCCGGAATTGGTTCTAAGCTTATAAAATTTTAGGCTCCACAAGCTTCTAGACAAGCTCGACATAAAGTTCCATTTTTAGAGCTGATCTCGAATATATCTAGGCTCCATGAAAGTTAAAATAGCGAGTAAAAGCTTTACCCCGTAGTTGAAAAGTGTAACGAAATGTAGCAAAACCAGAGTTCCTCGAGTTTGAAATTGAAGATTTAGAAAGCAGCAAATACAGTGAGGGTCAAATAAATTAAGACTAAGAAAGCTGGAAATTTCCTATTTTTATATTTATTTTTATTTAATTCCTTCAGTTCATATTTGCCGATGTTATCATGCATATAATTTGACTATTAAGCCATAAAATCGACTGAAAAAATTTTAGCTATAAACTATTTTACTTAGGTTATTGATTGCTGTTATTTAGATGTTATGTTTACAGCAAACTGACAGGAAACCAGCTAGCATTGAAAAACCAATTTAGCTAAGTCATGTTTACAACAAACTGACAGGAACTTAAAAGCTTAATACATACAACCATAGTAGATTTGTAGTCCTATAATTCTTTCTTGAGCCTTCCATTGGAGGACGCTTGTTTTCCTGATTAAATTCGGCCCCAGGAGGTCAGGCCCCTGTAACCAACCGCAGTACAAATGGAAATAGTGTTATGTTAGCAGAACTTCTAATCAAATTGAAAACCTTTCGACATAATTCGTTACTAGTAAGTTGTACTCATGGTATGTCTCATAAGTCATAATATACCTCTTGCAGGTCCCCTGTTTATAGCATTAAGAAACTTGTCACTTGCTGATTGAAGCCTGCCTATGGCATCGACTATTTTCAGTCTTTCTTGTGGTAAATGATTGGAGCACAACACTCCAACAGTAATCACAGCAGCAATGCATTCCACTCTTCGTTGAAGCTCATCTTTAATTTTGCTTGTGTCATCGCCTTCCTCAGTGAGATTATCTTCGTCAAGTGGTGGGTCTACGATTTGTAGAACTTGATCAGGTAATGCTCCTCTTGCATGCAAATGAAGGCTGTATCCTTCCTTGAACATGCTGTCTGTTGGACTCTTTCCTGTCATTAGCTCGAGTAGCAATATGCCATAGCTGTACACATCGCCCTCTGTAGATGGCTCACATCCAAGCCCATACTCTGAAATATGAACCCGTGACAAGGCTTAGACACATAAATGGGGAGTAGATAGATAGATAGGCAAGCCTTAGAACATTCATCTACTATGTACATATATTTGCTAGGCAGCCTTAAGAATCGTTAATGCATGAAGTGGTTTATTTTCGATAAGAAAAAAGACTTTGCAGTAACCATTTCAGACTTATGATAGTTAGTGATCAGGCTATTATTACCTGGAGCAGCATAGCCGATAGTGCCCTTGATTTCGATTGTACTACTTTGATTCGGATGTCGAGGTTGAGTAAGAAACCTTGCTAATCCGAAATCTCCAATATGAGCAACCATGTCATTATCGAGCAATATGTTGCTTGGTTTCAAGTCGCAATGCACTATTGAAGTTTCACACCCATGGTGGAGATAGCTAAGTGCATGGGCCACATCAATCGCTACATCCACCCTTTGAGCGAGGCTCATGTTTCCATTGACTCCATGTAACCATATGTCTAGACTTCCATTGGGCATGAACTCGTACACTAGTGCTCTAAAACCGTTTCTCTGAAAGTCAATACTGGAACAAGATGTTATGATGCCTACCAGATTCCGGTGCCGGATATTCTTTAACGTGTTGCACTCTGCCATGAAGCTCTTAGATGCACCATGGTGTTGCAAGTTGAGAACTTTCACTGCAACCGTATTTCCATCCAAAATCCCTTTAAACACGGATCCAAAAGAGCCCGTCCCAAGTAGGTTGTCTAAAGAGAAACCATCTGTTGCTTTGAGTAACATGTCGTATGACACTTTCATTGTTACTTTCCCGATCATTGAATCTGATAACTCAGGTGTATCTTTCTTGTTTATACATGCCAGGTACAGCCCCATGGCCCCTACCGCCATGGCCACCACCCCAACAAGTGGACTGATAATTGAAACTATAAACATAGTCCTTTTCCTTCTTCGATTTTCAACGCAGTTAGGTAATTCCAACTGTTTAATTCCTCCACAAAGCCTACTATTTCCTGTAACGAAGACCGCACTAGCATTTGCAAATACTGAATTTGTTGGAACCCTTCCCTCAAAATCGTTGTAAGATAAGTTAAGGTAATGTAATTTGTGAAATCCAGAGAAAAAGGCTGGAATGTGGCCAGATAAATTGTTTTGGGAAAAGTCAATTTCTCGGAGGCTAGCTAAAGGAGCTAACGATGAAGGAATATTTCCATGGAAGGAATTTCCCTCCATGTGCAGGAATTGTAGGTCAGTACAGTCGCCAAGACTATCTGGAATGACACCCGAAAACTTGTTGTTATTTAGTTCTAAGAATTGTAGGTTAATTTGTTTACTCATTTCCAAGGGTAGGGAGCCTTCCAAATGATTATAAGACAAATCTAGAATGATAAATGAAGCAGATCCGTCAAGTAGCTCATCGCCCAAGGTTCCGTTGAGTTCATTGTGTGATAAATTCAGGTACAACAAGCTTTGACAATTCCCGAGGTTTGGAGGTATACTCCCTTCCAATATGTTGTTAGCTAAATAAAGCTTACTCAAGTGTGATAAATTGGCCATGGAATTGGGAATTTTACCTTTTAAATTGTTGGAGTCCAGAAAAAGTATTTCCAATTTGTAGAGCTTTCCGAAATCTTGAGGGATAGATTCTGTTAATGTGCAGTTTTGCAGACTTAGAATCTCAAGATTGTTGAGATTAGTAATACCTTTAGGAATTTTTCCACTTCTCGGAATATTTTCTATAGCGAGCCATTCCAAAGAGGTGGAGAGATTGGCAATAGAATTGGGTACTGCTCCAGAAAAGTGAGTGCTTCCCAAATCTAGGACACGTAATTGGCTGCAGTTTACCAGTGTATCTATAAAATTAATATCACCGTGTAGGTGGTTCCCTTCAAGAGATAAGACATTTAGGTTATGAAAATTCCCAAAATAAGAAGGAACCTTTCCTATAAAATTATTACCACTAAGTCCAATAACTTCAAGAGCTGTGAGGTTTTGGATCGTGATTGGGACTAACCCCGTGAAGTTGTTATCCTCGAGGTTCAACCATGTCAAACGAATAATATTGACGCCAACATTTGTTGGAAGTTCTCCATGTAGTTGGTTGTTAGCAAAATCAAGAACTTGAAGGAAAGAGAGATTAAAAAGCGACATGGGGAGTGTGCCTGAGAGTTGATTTTCTCCAACTTCAAGAAAGGTTAGATTTTGGATCCTACCAATGCTGTTTGGGATAATTCCTGTAAATGAATTGTAATAAGCACCTATTCTTACTAAAGAAGTAAGGTTTTGTATGTTGTCAAAAAGAGACCCCTTAAGATGGTTAACTTGCACACGAAAGTCTTTTAGCTTCGACAACGCTCCTAGTCCTATTGGGAGTTTTCCCTCAAGCTTGTTGTTGGCTAAGAAAAACACTCTGAGGTTAACACAACGAGATATGTTGGCTGGTATTTCACCTACAAGTGTGTTGTTATATAGCCGAAGTTCATTAAGCCTGTTTAGATGACCTAATTGAGTAGGGATTTCTCCATATAGACTATTATTGTAAAGGTTGATGATCTCGAGGAAGCTGAGGTTTCCAATGAAAGGAGATATGGTTCCTGCCAAACCTTTAGAACTCAAATCTAATACAGTCACTCTATTAAGTTTACTTCCACAAGTAACCCCCTCCCAAGAACAGTGGTGAATTGATTCATTCCATGAGCTTAAAACGCGGTTGGAAGGAAATGATAATTGGCTCTTAATGGCCAACAATGCAAAGTAGTCGGTCTTGTTGCCAATGCTACGAAGTGATAATGTTACTGTAATATTTTGTATAACAAAAATGAAGATGAGAAGAAAGGCTGGTTTGTTACAAAGAGTAGGAGAAATAATACTTGGACTTTGATTTTGGATTTGGAGGTGGATTGGTTTCATTGTGTGTAGTTGTCAGCAGTTGTTTTGTTTGACATGCTCTTGATACTCGTTCATTTATATAGGAAGCCGTCAGCTTGACTTAAAAGTACAAAAAGTTACTTACTAATGACTAATGAGTAAGGACGACTAATTAACTAGACCATCAGCCATCCCTCTTGGTAAAAAAGTTACATACTCGTTCATTTATATAGTAAGCCGTCAGCCATCCCTCTTAATGAGTACTCAGTTTTATTCAAAACCATCAAAGTTCTTTTAACAGAACTTGCAAGCTTTTTGCATCAAACTGTGGTTTGTGGCAGATTTGTATAGTCTTTATAATTCTATCTTAATGCTGGGGGTAGTACTATTTGACCCTTCCAACATTGCTTGTATACACAATTTGACCTATATGGGGTACTATTTGACCCGTATTACACTTACGGATATGATCGTCTTAAGGAAGACTTAACTGTTTTTATTTATCCACTAAAACCGTCGTGCTTGGCCCATCGTGCCTCGTGCTGGGCCGTGTCTAGGCACGGATTTTTTTGGAATTTTGGCGTCGTAGCCCTGTCTCTTACCCGGTTGTGCCGGACCCGGGCCACCTCGTTTTCTTCATCGTGTCGTGCCGGATTCGTGCCGCCCTCATTTGGCCCGACCCAAAATGCCTACTCTAGGATATATAAGCTCAATTAAGCTCGGAATTGAAATTAAAGATTATGGAAGCTGAGCTTTTTCTCATTTTATTATTATTTTTTAGATTTGGTAAATGTAACTCCAATAAGAATGCATATAATTTGTAGAATTAGCAATAAAAATTGAGGTTCACTTCTCAGATCACTCGTACTACACCTTCCATCTAATTCATCTGTTTATCTTTTCTTATTCTTATCTTTGTGAGGGGTTTGGTATTATATCGAAGCTAAATAAATGAACGGAAGGGATGGAGTATTATTTTGTGAAGGTCGGTGTTGAATTAATTGCAACTGTGTGGATGTTGAGCATAACATAAGAAACCTAATAGCTTTGAGAAAGAACAATGCACAATTACAGTACATGATTATAGGTAATACAATACTTCACAATTTATTAGTCATGTATACAGCAAAATGACTGAAAATTAATAGCATTTTACATGCAACTATGCTAGATTCATAGTCGTTCAGGCCCCTGTAACCATCAGCGATACAAGGGGCCTCAGACTTCATTTGACGAACGCCTTTATTCCTGATTAAAATCAACCTTTGGCTGTCAGACCCCGGTAACCATCAGATCTACAAGATCAAATAATGTTATGTTAGCATAACTTCTAATCAAATTGAAACTTTACGAATAATTCGTTAACAGTAAACTCATGATATGTCTAATGATATACCTCTTGCAGGATGATTGCGCCTGTTTCTAGCACCACGAAGGTTGTCTCTTGCTGATTGAAGCCTACTTCTCGCGTCAACTATTTTCATTCGCTGTTGTGGCAAATGATTTGAGCATGACACTCCGACGCTGATCACAGTAGTAATGCATTCCACTCTTCGTTGAAGTTCTCCTTGGATTGCCCTTGGGTCTTCGGCTTCTTCGGTGAGATTATCTTCTTCAAGAGATGGATCCACAATTTGCAAAACTTGGTCAGGTAATGCTGCTTCTGCATGCTGATGAAGGCTGTAGCCTTCCTTGAACATGCTGTCTGTCGGACTCTTCCCTGTCATTAGCTCAAGTAGCAATATGCCATAGCTGTAAACATCACCCTCTGTTGATGGCTCACTTCCGAGCCCATACTCTGACATGTGAACCAAATGCAAAGGCTTAGACGCATAAATGGGTAGTAAATAGATAATAAGTCCAGCAGATTACTGAGTTTGTGCATCTTAGTCTTTTGATGATAATATAGTTATATGATTTTTGTCGGACTAATTATAAATAGGAATTACACTATTCTTACCTGGAGCAGCAAAACCTACAGTACCCTTGATTCCAATTGTACTACTTTGATTCGGATGCCCGGGTTGAGTAAGAAACCTTGCTAATCCAAAATCTCCAACATGAGCAACCATGTCATTGTCAAGCAATATGTTGCTTGGTTTCAAGTCACAGTGCAGTATTGGAGTTTCACACTCATGTTGGAGATAGATGAGTGCATGGGCTACATCAATTGCTATATCCACCCGTTGAGCAAGGCTCATGTTTCCATCGACTCCATGTAACCATTTGTCTAGGCTTCCATTTGGCATGTACTCGTATACTAGTGCTCTAAAATCGTTTCTCTGAAAGTCAATACTAGAACAAGCTGTTATGATGCCTATCAGATTCCGGTGACGGACATTCCTCAACGCATTGCACTCTGCCATGAAACTCTTAGATGCACCATGGTGTTCCAAGTTGAGGACTTTCACTGCAACCGTCTTTCCATCCAAAATCCCCTTATACACGGATCCAAAAGATCCCATTCCAAGTAGATTCCCTGAAGAAAAACCAGCCGTTGCTTTGAGTAACATGGCGTAAGACACTTTCATAGTTGCATTCCCTAGCATTGAACCTGATAAAATAGGCATCTTTTTCCTTTTGATACATGCCAACAACCCTGCCACTATTGCCACTATCCCAACAAATGCAGCACAAATAATTGGGATTATCAATTTAAGGACATGCAGCACTATTCTTTTTTTCTTTCCGAAGTTTTTCTTCTCAATGCAGTTAGGTAAATGAAGCTGTATAATCCCTCCACAAAGCCTGTTATTGCCAGCAACAAAGACTGCACTTGCATTTGCAAATACTGAATTCGTTGGAACCCTTCCCTCAAAATTGTTGTAAGATAAATTAAGGTAATATAATGACTGAAATTTATAGAAGAAGGATGGAAACGGGCCAGATAAATTGTTTTGAGAAAAGTCAATTTCTTGGAGGCTAGACAAAGAAACGAAGGATGAAGGAATATCTCCATGGAAGAAATTTCCGTCCATGTACAAGTGTTGAAGGTCAGAACAGAGCCGTAAACCATCGGGAATGACACCTGAAAAC
Organism: Silene noctiflora; assembly: GCA_009801015.1. Taxonomy (NCBI): domain Eukaryota; kingdom Viridiplantae; phylum Streptophyta; class Magnoliopsida; order Caryophyllales; family Caryophyllaceae; genus Silene; species Silene noctiflora. The sequence continues at coordinate 220,175 of VHZZ01000147.1, forward strand.
CTATTGTTAGACAGTTCTAAGATTTCTAAGTTGCCTTGTTTACTCATTGTAGAAGGCAGGGAACCTTCCAAATGATTATGAGACAGATACAGTTGAATAAATGAAGCAGATCCTTCAAATAGCTCATTGCTCAAGGTTCCATTGAGTTCATTGTTGGATAAATTCAGGTACAACAAGCTTTGGCAATTTCCAAGTTGTGACGGTATACTCCCTTCCAATATGTTGTCTTCTAAATAAAGCTTACTCAAGTGTGATAAATTGGCCATGGAATTGGGAATTTTACCTTTTAAATTGTTGTTGTCCAGAAAAAGTATTTCCAATTTGTAGAGCTTCCCGATATCTTGGGGGATAGATCCCGTTAATTTGCAATTGTTCATCTCCAACTGCTCAAGATTGTTGAGATTGGTAATACCTTCTGTAATTTTTCCACTTATCAAAGTATTTGATATAATGAGCCATTCCAAAGAGGTGGAGAGATTGGCAACGGATGTGGGTAACATTCCATAAAAATGATTCGGTGCCAAAACGAGGACACGTAATTGGCTGCAGTTAACAAGTGTATCTATAAGATTAATGTCACCCTCTAGGAAGTTATCTCCAAGAGATAAATAATTTAGGTTAGGAAAATTCCCAAAATAAGAAGGAACCTTTCCTACAAAATTATTACCACTGAAATCAAAAAGTTCAAGAGCTGTGAGGTTTTGAATCGTGATTGGAATTAATCCTGTGAAGTTGTTTCCCTCGAGGTTGAACCATGTCAGACGGGGAATATTGACGCCAACATCTGGTGGAAGTGTTCCATGTAGTTGGTTGTCAATAATATCAAGAATTTGAAGGGAGGAGATATTAAAAAGGGATGTGGGAAGTGTGCCCGAGAGTTTATTTTCTGCAAGTGCAAGGATTGTTAGATTTTGCATCCTACCAATGTTGTTTGGGATAGTACCCGTAAATGAGTTGTAAAGAGCACCTATTGTTTCTAAAGAAGTAAGGTTTTGTATGATGTCAAAAAGAGGTCCTGTAAGATGGTTCATAAACACGCGAAAGTCTATTAGTTTCGACAATAATCCTAATCCCGTTGGGAGTTTTCCCTTTAGCTTGTTGTTGGCTAAGAAAAACACTCTTAGGTTAACACAACCAGATATGTTGGCTGGAATTTCACCTACAAGTGTGTTGTTAAATAGATATAGTTCATGAAGCCTGAATAGATGACCTAATTGACCGGGGATTCCTCCATATAGACTATTATTGCTAAGGTCAAGGATCTTAAGGAAGCTCAGGTTTCCTATGAATGGAGATATGGTTCCTCCCAAATCTCTAGAATTCAAATTTAGTACACTCACTCTGTTATGTTTACGCCCACATTTGACCCCCTCCCAATAACAGTGGTGAATAGAGTCATTCCAAGAGCTTAAAACCCGGTTGGAAGGAACCAATAGTTGGCTCTTGATGGCCAGCAACGCAGTGTGATCGGTTTCGTTGCCTGGGTAGCCAACACTGCGGAATGATAAAGCTACAGGAATACTTTGCATTACAAAAACAAAGATGAGAGGAAAGGCTGCCTTGTTACAGAGGGGAGAAATAAAACTTGGACTTTTAATTTGGGCGTGGATTTGGATTGGTTTCATTTTGGAGAGTTGTCAGCAGTAAGTTGGTGTGAGATGCTCTTAAAGTTGATCACTCTTTCATTTATATAGGCATTTTATGATGATTTATTCTCTGGTCTACGTCTCGTAGTTAGCCAAGGGTAGTTGAACCATCTACTAAGGTAAACAACCACGCAATTTTGAGTTTTTGACTGCCTGTCTGTTCTATGAACCTGGCATGTCATGTTGCATTGCTTCCTTCTCATAAATTCCGATTCTAAGTGACACTATTTCGCTAAATTTGTACTCCGTATTTTTCAAAAAAAAGAAAAATAGTTGGCTTCTAGGCCACACACTGACATACTACAGAAGTTCTTGAAGTAAAGACAAGCTTATTTTGCCTTATAGGAAGCAGGCGGCTTGCCTTTAGGAGTCTGGACAAGAAGTTGCATGCATCCAAAATGACTCTTGCCTGTCAGCCGTCAGCCGTCAGCTGTGTTTGCTGGTGCTTGACTTGAGGTCAATGCATGTTACATCCCAAATGTGCCCCATGTTTGAGTCACGAGCTACTAATATACTGTCTAATGTCTATGTCCGATCAATTGTTTTTCTTCTGAGATTCGGACACTAATCATGGAAATTAGGAAGCTTTATCCATTGTACTTATATTAAGAACATCAATGATGCCTTGTTCTCTGATTTTCATGTGCAGGTAATTCAACCAGAACTACACGTCTACAGTCTACACCATCTATCGCGGCAAACACGTCAGTTACATACTTACATCAGAAGTTTCATTGACGGAAATGAATTTTCGTGTACAGTCTGTAATGTAATGACTCTCCTTGAGTAAAAGAGAGGGTTCACTGCCACTCTAGTTAACAGTTTAACTCCGTGAGTTCGTCCTAAAATGCACGGGTATAATATAAATTCATTGTCTTTGTTCTACTTTACGAAGACTTGACTCTTCCTTGTCTTCTTGTAAATAATTCTACGCTTAGCAGGACAACAAGGTCTGTGCTGCATCCATTGTTTTTCTTGGTCCCTCACTTGATCATTACTAGTGTGTAACCCGTGCAAAAATCCACGAGTATAATATGAATCTTTGTATAACATTATATTTATATAGATATAGACGCTAAATTAATTAGGAAAATATACGTATTATGTACAAATATGTCTAAGTGGATTATATATCCGATGTACTACCACCGGTTGTATAGTTTTTAAGCGTTTTAATAAAAATTTTGAATTTTGTTTTAAAAATTATGAGTTTTGCTATAAAGTTTCTGAGTTCATTCACTTAAACATTAAACTCAAAAACATTACATATCACATATAAGCTTAGTTAAATTTTAGTTTTAGTGGAAAATAAAATAAAACCTAACTTATAAACTTTAATAAGTTAAAAAAAAATGCACATATGCTCAAAAACAAATAAAGTTTAATGTAATAAGCTCAGAAAAAATACACATATGCTCAAAAACAATAAAGTTTGAGGTAATACATCCAATGTATGTTCATGTTCCTTTTTCTCCAACTATGTAGATCAGTAGATGTATGAATAAGTAAACAGTTAGATCTACAAGTAGTACAAAAAAATGAAAATTTCATACAAATACATGAACACATATTATTAACACACGTTATAGTGTATGCTTAATACAAATAACTAGTTTTACTCCATTGCAAAATTGCACGGGTTATTTTTAAAATTAAAATATACAAAATATGTTAACTTACTACTCGGCCGAGTCATTCTTCGAATTTCTCATGAGTTGTCTCTCATGCGCGAGATTTCCTATTATTTCGGCCGGGTTCTAGTTCCAAAATAAATTTTTGATGTCTTTTTGTATTTTGCATTAATACAACTACCTTAAATAAATATAATTAACAACTAAATGAATGACAAAGATAAAAAAAAAATACAAAGTGCATATGCTATTTTGCTAGATCTGATCTGTAATTAACGTTTTATATTTTATTCATGACATTGGTAAGGATTAATTAATCATATAACTTTATGACTCAAGTTAATTAATGAAATAAAATTAAGGTCATTTATAATTAAGTTATTTAATTAATCTAAGAGATCTATCATATCATATACTGCCACACATCCCTATCACATGCTAAAAAAAATTAAATTCACTTAAAAGGAGGTGGGTTAAGCATTTTAGCAGAAAAGGTGACTCTTTGAAATTTATAGGCTTATCTAAAACTCATCTTTTATATATAGAAGATTTAAAAATTTTAATTTTTATTAAGAATGACGGAGTAAAATATTGTTAAAATATGGAAAAAAAGTTGTAATCTAATTTGATGAAAAAATTAACATGAAATAAATTTTTATCGTTGATGTAGGAGTAAAAATAAATTTAATTGTTTATAAATGAGAAAATAGATAGTGGGTGATGTCACCATGACATCATTACATGGTTGAACAATGAGACGGGTTCACTAAAATGCATGAAATATTCTTGTATTAATAAAAGCAAGATATAAGATATGATAATACTCAAAAAAATTCTTTGTAAATTACATTTGAGTTAGGCTAGATGTTTCTGTTTCATTTTTCCATATAATTATTTTCAAACTTTTTTTACCGGTCATTCTTAAAATGGCGACATAAAGTTGGACATGACTAAAAACGGGTGTAGAAAGATAATAGATCCACATAGGATAATAATTGTCCTTAATTTTTGTTGATTGTCACCTGCTTACCGCATTGGAAACTACCTTCTCTCAAATCTAACATGAATTTTGTTGAATCTAAAGAGTTAACGTGATCCGGGCAATATGGATTTTATCTCTCTTATGACCTCCAGTTACAACAATTGCCTTCATAATGCGAGAACCCATATTCGTTACCACCAATCTTGCCATTACACAATCTTTGTGGATGATCAATTGTTTCATTTTTAACCTAATTGAAAATATAGGTTTGTCTCATCTCAATTGGGAATACAGTGGAACCTAAAGAAATTGGTCTATTTCGAGCAATATCTATTGATTATTTATAAAAAAAACTTGATAATAGTTGAAAATGAGCCAACTCGAGTTAACCTCTTACAAAACTGAAATTAACCCGACCTAAAATCGACCATGTTGACCGGAAGCGTCCCCTCTACCATGAGAAAGTGAGGACTGAGGAGTACATGGGCAAAATGTAAGTCTCTCGATTAATATTATCTTGAATTCAAAGGTTTTTAATCAGACTTTAGAACAAATGATGCGATTCTAGAAAACCCTAATCAGCAAACCCAGTTCATCATTGAAGTTGAATTTCCAGATTAACTGATATAGTAATGAAATAAAAATTGAGTAAGAATTCTGAATTCGTAGAAATACAGAATGTATTGTAGCCTTAACTATTAATCAATTTGTAACATCTGATATATGATTAGTGATATACTGAGTACTTCCTGTTGCAGGAAGATTACGCCTTTTTCTCGCATTCAGAAGGTTGTCTCGTCGGTTATTTTCAGTTTCAGTAATCACCAGAATTATGCATTTCACTCGTTGTGACGGTCAGATAAATTAAAGATTTAGAAAGGTATAATTTTTAATTTTATTTGTTGCTGCAGTTCATATTTGGTAAATGTTATCATGCATATAATTTGACTGTTCAGCCACAAATCTGACTGAAAACACAAAACCTGATACAATTTGTAACACACTAATGACAGAAGCAATGCATTCCACTCTTCGTCGAAACTCATCTTGGATTTCCCTTGGGTTTTCGGCTTCTTTAGTGAGATTATCTTCTTCAAGTGATGGGTCTACAATTTTTAAAACTTGGTCAGGTAATGCTGCATCTGCATGCAGACGAAGGCTGTAGCCTTCTTTGAACATGTTGTCTGTTGGACTCTTTCCTGTCATTAGCTCAAGTAGCAATATGCCATAGCTGTAAACATCACCTTCTGTAGATGGCTCACTTCCGAGCCCATACTCTGACATGTGAACCCATGACAATGCTTAGCCACAAAATTGGGGAGTAGTTAATAAATAGACAAAGCCTTAAAACACTAATTTACTACATCTATAAGCTAGGCAATCTCACTTTTATTACCTGGAGCAGCATAGCCAATTGTCCTCTTAATTCCAATTGTACTACTTTGATTCGGATGTCGAGGTTGAGTGAGAAACCTTGCTAATCCGAAATCCCCAATATGAGCAACCATGTCATTGTCGAGCAATATGTTGCTTGGTTTCAAAGCTCAATACACAATTGGAGTTTCACACTCATGATAGAGATAACTAAGTGCATGGGCCACTTCAATTGCTATATCCACCCTTTGAGGAAGGCTCATGTTTCCTTCAACTCCATGTAACCATTTGTCGACACTTTCATTAGGCATGAACTCGTATACTAGGGCTCTAAAGTCGTTTATCTGAAAGTCAATACGGAACAAAATGTTATGATTCCCAACAGATTCCTGTGTCGGACATTCTTTAACGTGTTGCACTCTACAATGAAACTCTTAGATGCACAACGGTGTTGTAAGTTGAGAACTTTCACTGCAACTGTTTTTCCATCCAATATCCCCTTAAACACGGATCCAAAAGATCCCATCCCAAGTAGATTCACCGATGAAAAACCTGTTGTTGCCTTGAGTAACATGTCGTACGATACTTTCATGGTTACATTCTCGATCATTGATTCTGATAAAAGAGGTGTCTTTTCCTTTTTGATACATGCCACATACAACCCTGCTGATATGGCCATCATTCCAACTAGAGCACAAATAAGTGGGATTATCAATTTATGGGCATGAGACTTTCTTTTCTTCTTTCCGAAGATTCTATTCTCAATACACTTAGGTAAATGAAGCTGTTTAATTCCTCCACAGAGTCTCTGCTATTACCAGCAACAAATACCGCACTTGCATTTGCAAATACTGAATTCGTTGGAACCCTTCCCTCAAAATCGTTTTAAGATAGATTAAGGTAATATAATAACTGAAATCCAGAGAAGAAGGCTGGGATGGGCCCGGATAAATTATTTGGAGAAAAGTCAATTTGTAGGAGGCTAACCAAAGAAGCCAAGGATGAAGGAATATTTCCATGGAAGGAATTTCCATCCATGGTAAGGAATTGGAGGTCAGAACATTCGCCAATACCATCTGGAATGACACCTGAAAAGTTATTGTTAGAAAGTAATAAGGTTTGCAGGTTACTTTGTTTACTCATTTCCAAAGGTAGGGAGCCTTCCAAATGGTCGTGAGACAAATTTAATTCAAGAAATGAAGCAATCCTTCAAATAGATCATTGCCCAAGGTTCCATTGAGTTTATTGTTTGATAAATCCTGGGACAATAAGCTCGGGCAATTCCTGATATGTGGAGGTATACCCCCATCCAATATGTTATCTCCTAAGTGAAGTGTAGTCAAATATGATAAATTTCCCAAGGAACTAGGAATCCTGCCTTCTAATCTGTTGACGCTCAAATAAAGCACTTCCAATTTGTGAAGCTTCCCGAAATCCCAAGGAAGAGATCCCGTTAATTTGCAGTTATCCAGAATTAAGGCAGCAAGATTTTTGAGATTTGTAATACCTTCTGGGAATTTCCCACTTATTGGATTTTTCTGTATATTGAGCCAAGTCAAAGAGCTAGAGAGATTGGCAACAGATTTGGGTAATATTCCTGTAAATTGATTTTCTCCCAATTGTGGATACGTTAATTGGCTGCAGTTAACTAATGTAGCTAAAAAGTTGATATCACCCTCTAGGCTCTAGGTAGTTCACCTGAAGAGATAAAAAAAGTTAGCTTATTAAAATTCTCAAAATCATATGGAACCCTTCCTGTAAACTATTACTGCCAAATGCTAAATATTCAAGTGATGTGAGGTTTAGTATTGTTATTGGAATTGATCCTGAAAAGTTAATCATTTCAGCCGAGGAACAGTGAAGCCAATACTTTCTGGAAGTTTTCCATGTAGTTTGTTGTCAATAAGTTCAAGTAATTGAATGGCGGAGAGATTGAAAAGGGACGTGGGAAGTGTGCCCGAGAGCTCATTTGCTCCAACCGAAATATTCAAGTGATGCCTATCAGATTCCGGTGACGGACATTCCTCAACGCATTGCACTCTACCATGAAGCTCTTAGATGCACCGCGGTGTTGCAAGTTGAGGAGTTTCACCACTACCATATTTTCATCCAAAAACCCATTAAACACAGATCCAAAAGATCCCATCCCAAGTACATTCTCTGAAGAAAAACCAGCCGTTGCTTTGAGTAACATATTGTACGACACTTTCATGGTTACATTCCCGATCAGTGAACCTGATAAAAGAGGTGTCTTTTTCTTTTTGATACATGCCAGATACAACCCTGATGCGATGGCCATCATCCCAACTAGTGCACAAATAACTGCGATTATCAATTTAAGGGCATGAGACATTTTTCTGTTCAATCCCAAGATTTTTTTTCTCAATGCACTTAGGTAAATGAAGCTGTTTAATTCCTCCACAAAGTCTGCTATTGCCAACAACAAAGACCGCACTTGCATTTGCAAATACTGAATTTGTTGAAACCCTTCCCTCAAAATCATTGTAAGATAAATTAAGGTAATATAATGAGTGAAAGCCAGAGAAGAAGGTTGGAATGGGGCCGGATAAATTATTCCGAGAAAAGTCAATTTCTAGTAGGCTAGCCAAAGAAGCGAAGGATGATGGAATATTTCCATGGAAGGAATTTCCATGCATGTCAAGGAATTGAAGGTCAGAGCAGTCACAAAGGCTATCGGGTATGACACCCGAAAATTTATTGTTATTTATTACCAATAATTCTAGGTTACTTTGTTTACTAATTTCCAAAGGTAGAGAGCCTTCCAAATGATTATAAGACAAATCTACAACGACAAATGTAGCAGATCCTTCAAAAAGTTCATTGCCCAAGGTTCCGTTGAGTTCATTATGTGATAAGTTCAGGTACAACAAGCTTTGGCAATTCCCAAGGTTTGGAGGTATACTCCCTTCCAATATGTTGTTAGCTAAAGTAAGCTGACTCAAGTGTGATAAATTGGCCATGGAATTGGGAATTTTACCTTTTAAATTGTTGGAGTCTAGAAAAAGTTGTTCCAATTTGTAGAGCTTCCCGAAATCTTGAGGGATAGATCCCGTTAATTTGCAGTTGTCCATCACTAATTGCTCAAGATTGTTGAGATGCGTAATACCTTCTGGAATTTTTCCACTCATCGGAGCATTTTGTATAATGAGCCATTCCAAAGAGGTGGAGAGATTGGCAATAGAATTGGGTACTACTCCAGAAAAGTGATTCGATTCCAAATCTAGGACACGTAATTTGCTGCAATTAACTAGTGTAGCTATAAAATTAATATCACCCTCAAGGTAGTTCTCCGTTAGAGATGAAAAAATTTAGGTTATGAAAATTCCCAAAATAAGAGGGAACCTCTCCTACAAACCTATTACTACCGATTTCAATAAGTTCAAGAGCTGTGAGGTTTTGAATCGTGATTGGTATTAGTCCTGTGAAGTTGTTTGTATCGAGGTTGAACCATGTCAGGCGCGGAATATTGATGGCAGGTGGAAGTTCTCCATATAATTGGTTGCTATCAAAATCAAGAACTTGAAGGGAGGAGAGATTAAAAAGTGACGTGGGGAGTGTGCCGGAGAGTTGATTTTCTCCAACTACAAGGGTGGTTAGATTTGGCATCCTACCAATGCTGTTTCGGATAGTTCCTGCAAATGAGTTATCAGCAGCAGCTATTGTTACTAAAGATGTAAGGTTTTGTATGATGTCAAAAAAAGCCCCCTTAAGACGGTTACTTTGTACACGAAAGTCTGTTAGCTTTGACAATGCTTCTAGTCCTGTTGGGAGTTTCCCCTCTAGCTTGTTGTTGGCTAAGAAAAGCAATCTAAGGTTAACACATCGAGATATGTTGGTTGGAATTTCACCTACAAGTGTGTTGTTGTATAGCCCTAGTACATGAAGCCCGAATAGATGACCTAATTGAGTGGGGATTTCTCCATATAGACTATTATTGTAAAGGTTAAGGATCTTAAAGAAGCTCAGGTTTCCTATGAATGGAGATATGATTTCTGCCAAACCTCTAGAACTCAAATCTAATACAGTCACTCTGTTACGTTTATATCCACAAATAACTCCGTCCCAGAACAGTGGTGAATAGAGTCATTCCAAGAGCTTAAAACCTGGTTGGAAGGAACCAATATTTGGCTTTTGATGGCCAACAACGCGGTGTGGTCTGTCTCGTTGCCTGAGTAGTCAATACTACGCAAAGCTGAAGTTGCTGTAATATTGAGTATTACAAAAACAATGATGATAAGAAAGGCTAGACTTTCATTTTGGGTTTGGAGGTGGATGGGTTTCATATTGTAATTTTTTTTTTTTTTTTTTTTCGTGTGTGTGAGATGCTCTTGAATTTCATCACTTTTTCATTTTTATAGGCATTTAAAACATAACTAAGTTTGTGACCCGTGAAATTTACAGGTTTATACTTCCTCCATTCAACTCCACTCCACCAGTTGGAGTTTTTGTGTAGAATTAAGGTTAGAATAAAATATTGAAATGAGTACATTTGTAAGTGTGCTTTTTGCTTTATTGAAACTAAAAAATAGAAGGATTAGAAAACTGATTAGGCTCTAATTTTCCCACCAAAAGGTTTAACCTTTTAAAAACCCCACCAAACTTCCTTATTTGTAATTTCCCCCCAAATTCTGTCATTTCCATCTCACTTGTTCCAAGTTAGTGCTATAAAACAGTGTGATTAAAGCCTGAAATTACATCATTTCCTCATCTCAAATTACATTTTTCTCTCATTGAAACTGAAAGAAAAACAAAAAAAATTACATAACCAGAATTATTACAAGGCCTTTCTTTGAAATAATTACACAAACAGCCAAATACATAAGCAGAATTATTACAAGGCCATTCTAAGGATTAAATTACAAAAATAATGGGCTTCAAATGCATGACAGAAGAGCAGCGCACTGAAATCGCCATATACTTCCTTCAAAAGTCGAATAACGGTAAGCTCTCGCGTGGCACGATCAAAGAGGTGTAGCTGCAAGATATACATTAAGTGATAGAAGCATTTCTAACATATGGAGATTAGCCAAAAAACCAAAGTTATTAGTAGGTGAAAAGTTAGATGTAAAGAGTGGGAGGATAGGAAACAAAAATAGGAAACGCATCCTACCAATATTGAGCATATAAAGTCGCTTGATAAATCATTGAGGGATACAATGATAAGAGTTTCAGAGAACTGTGGAGTTTCCGTAGGAACAGTTCATTCATGGGTTAAAGAAG